>OZ024860.1:36104683-36312614 GCA_964017155.1 Oasisia sp. SBJ-2009
TACATATATTCTCAAAACTAAATACTAATTCATGTAAAACTGTCATCAAAGAATACCCCAGTAACGACATACAAAAGTCACATATAATATAATTTTATAAACATTAATGATAAATTATACATCTACATCAAAGCATTTCTCCTCAAAATGGACCGAGCAAAGTGCCAAACAGTACTCCCGCAAATCACCAACGTGAATCCATTGCTTCAATACTACCGGTTGTTTCAACTATTATTGCAACCGTATGCCGAACACGAAGGCATAATTACTAAAGTTTACCATAGATTTAACCACAGATTTAGATATACGTCTATAAGCAGCTGCTAGATGTCACGCCAACTGAACGAACTGTCGAAGACTCGAAGTTGTTGACCCTTAACGAAGTCGCCGGAAGCTGACCGAGATATAGAATGCCGCGCGCTGAATGGCCAAGCCAAATTAACCCTTCACCTATGGCGGCGTCTAGACCATCGTGGATTTCGTTAGAATTTTAGACTTTAAAGTCACATTCTGAGTAAACCGCTGACGCTAAAAAAATTGAGTATATGTGGAAATTGTTACTTTGTATAAACTCTATTAGGTGTATGACACGAAGCCGTAGCCTTTTTTTGTCCTTTAATGTAGCCTAACCAACAGTAACACACAAAAGTATGAATAGTATATGCTAAAAAGGGAAATAATACCAGTAAACAAACTAATGTAAATTAGCTACATTAAACATGGCACTAAATAATTAGTTTACACAGTTACATGTGCAAGCATAAGAACTTGCTAACTATTTATAATAGTATTAATCAAAGACACCCGCTATCGATCACGTCGATATCAGAGTGCTTCGCATACCACAATGCATCGCGCGCACGGGGAATAAGGCAAAATGGCGATGTCTTTTGAGACAGGGGCTCCATAAACGAACTTTGTGGCCAAATGCGCTATCAACTAGTAAGCCATCATATTATCGTCCACACAATACTTTACACTTCTGCGTATGAAGCAAGTTGAAGCAACCAAAATAAATAGTCACAAAACATCGTTAAACATAGGCCATTTTAACTGACTAATTACTACAACTTTTTATCGATGGATTATCATGATATTTGTACGATCACGTTCATTTATCTTTCTTCTTTAATTACAACTTTTCAAAATGGCCGTACTCATTAGCATAATCTCGCAAACACTTTTTGAAGATGAGGCCTGTCAGCGTCATCCAATATGGCCACTGGCGTAAACAATGAAAACCGAAATACGACACTGAGAGGGAAAAAATCATTAACACCTTTTAAACACCGCCAAAAAATCAGTTATCGGCTCAGAATCATAGACTAACATTATAACAACATAAGAAAAATTATACAAGAACAGGTATGTTGCGTGATAATAAATTACGGCGACTAAACCCGGACCCCTGTCTCCCCATGTTGTCAGAAGGGGCGGCAAATCGGTCTGACCTCCCTATATACGGTACAATAACGATTGCGTCATATTCATGATCGAGTCACTATGGGTACATCTCAGAACATGTCCATCTGACATCAGACGAAAATACACCCATCTGGCCTTAGCTCCCACCCACCCACAGACAAAGGTTTGCAAACAATTATAACAATGATATGGCTGCTGATAGCAATACTATATTAACAGTAACGGTCGGACGCGTAAAATGTCTTTGTCTGATCGATGTCACATGTCTACGTGATTAGGCATAATTAGCAGAGTCCATCAGTCTGGATTTCTGTTATCGGATATCGCCATTCTGAGACAGAGGACCTGTAATCAGTGTCATGTTGGCACATCATAAATCACATGGCTACAGAACTTAGCTGCCAAACTTAAAGCAAGCCAACTGGGACATGCATATGCGTCACATCACTTTCTTCCTATAGTATAGACATTATTATGTCTGAAATTAGTTTAAACAAACATGTTACTGGTTCTAACATATGTGATGAGTGTGTACTATTGTACACATGCCAAACTTTCAGTTGTAAAAACGTTATTTATATGGGTCTGAAAGGGGTTACAAGTGGAGATCTAAAGCAATTAAAAACGGGGGATGTTGTTATATACATTTTACGCCTCATATCAAGCGTACACTATATCTGTGAGGTGGACTTCTATTTGGGTGTAAAATATCCACGTAATGGTCCACTATTTGGGAAGACCGGGTGAACAAATATCTGTGAGGGTTCGAAAGTATGACACCACTATACAAATGTCTGTTTCTTGACTGAGCATGAATACATGTATGTTCTCTACCCCTAGAGCAATGTGCATGATGCCTGACAAACCCAGCAAACAAGGACCCATGATTTCACCTGTTCCGTAAGTGAATTCACGAGTTCAACTGGTTCAATTCACGTGAATTCACCAGATTCTGTTGACAAATTTGGTGTGTCAATACGAGTTTTTTCACGTGATGACATGTACCAGTGAATCCGTACCAGTTCTGACCCAGTACGACTCGTGTCAAAGTCGTTCAAAACTCGTGACAACAGGCAGAACACGTGTATTCACATGAAAACACATGAAAACACGTACTGGTGGAGCGGTACCAAATATGAACCAGTATGACACCTGCCAACTGGTTCAGAAATGGTTCCTTGTTTGCTGGGAATGGCTCCCAGCAGAGTTTCGTTTATCAACACCTCACTCAGGCAGCCAAATTATACTCAGAGAACCATTTCTATGGAACAACAACGTTTACACACTGATACTGCAGAACTTTGTGTGACTCCGTCTGTTAATGTTATTTGATGCTACAAATAAGAATGTTGCAACAGCACTAAAAATAGCAATGCTCTTGCACACAGGGTGGCCGGGCATGGCCTCCTTACATGTCACATAGTGACACTGATCAATTCTAGTTCTGAGTATTATAAACCACCGGATACATTGTATTATAATTATATGTTTACAGGTTCACATACATGCACGCGCACACTCACACATACATACACGTATATTATATGTATCTTAAAAGCACCTTATATATATCTTAACCGTACACACATGCACAATTCCTTTATTAGAGATACGAAACAAACTCTCAAAATCCTCAATATATTTTTGGTGCAAATAATGATAGAGATGATTGCATAGAAAATTCAATACATATAACAACTGATTAATTTGATCATTTTGAACAACTCTGTTTATGATAAAAGTTCTGCAGTTTGTATTTTTCCTACACATCTGATTATAATGCATGTTTGTAAAAATGCCCAAAAGCTATATTTAATAGTAGTGGTAGTGGTAGTGGTAGTGGTAGTAGTAGTAGTAGTAGTGTGTATGTGGAGACCGAATGTTTTATTGCCAGACCAGATATATTTTGTTAGATTAATGGTTGGATGGTAGTTAATATCCATTATGTTGTCCCATAATTATGTATACCTTGTTGCAACAGAGCAACAGAATAATGTTTGTAACAACTTAAAGCAAGCCAATTGTGACATCACATCACTTTCTTCCTATAGTATAGACATTATTATGTCTGAAATTAGTTGCAACAACGTAAAGCAACCAGTAACACGTTTGTTTAAACTAATTTCAGACATAATAATGTCTATACTACAGGAAGAAAGTGATGTGACGCATATGCATGTCCCAGTTGGCCTGCTTTAAGCTGTTGCTAGGTGTAACTAATAATGTTTGGTGTTTTAGATTGAAAACAAAATATTTGGAAATAGGAAATGTTTGGATTTCTATACAGCTGTATATATATTTTCAAAATGTTTGTAATTTAGTTTTGAAAGCATGTTTAATTAAAACATTTGTCGTGAACAAGATAAGCCAAAGAAAGCCTCTTATTTAGTGGTATTATTACAATATACACTGTATGTACACTAAAATAATAGTAAAATTCCATAGGTATGCCAATTTAAAACAAATACTTTTAAGTTTTATTCTTATCTCTAATAATCAATTGATTCCAAAATAGGTTAAAACACAGTCATACTTGCATAAATGTTCAACTACATGATTACCTACCGGTAGTCAAAGGAAAGACTCGTGTATGTGACGCCATCTAATGATTATTTCACAACATGTAGATATTGTTGAATGTCATGCTGGATTCAAAATAATAAAAAGAACATAGTTAAATTGTTAAAACATTATTCTGTTGCCCATAAACAGCATCAGTTTGAACTAAACAACTCCTATCACACTTCTTCATAATAAGATAAGATGGAAACGTCATCGTCAGAAGAATTGGCCTCCAGTTTTATATGACCTACATTATGTTGAATACACTTGTCAGCATGCCTGAATGCAATTTGCAACCATTCAAACATCATCTTAGAATTGAAGAACGCACATATGTGTGTGTCCTCAATGTCATCCTGGTTTCATATGGGCTCTTGTGCATGTATTCCAACGGTTGTTTGGCAATTCAATCTTAACCATCATGCACATTATTGCTAGAATGCATAATATTCATGCCCATGTTCATATGTGATAAAAGAAACCATATGACCCAGATGTGCCACTAGTACCTTGCAGTCAAAATATGCTCCTTAGAAACCCACCTACATCTAACAAAATATAAAATTGTCTTGGGTAACTTACATTATGGTTCCTCATAGATCCAGGGCAAGTGCTAAAGCAAGTCTTGTTGTAGCAACGGTGTCCTATGTGCACATATCGACACCATTTGGAAAACATTCATAGGCAAAGCCTCATCTATTATTAACTGCCTATGTAGCTAGACTAGTTGAGTGAACCATCCAACCGTGAAGTGTGTGGCAAGCTGTACAACGCCACATACCAACGCTATGGACCAATCGTCATGTGCCTAGCATAAAGGCTGTTTCGTGACCACATTTACCATGAGTGTGGTGTGGGTGTTATTCAACTGTCGTCATGCCCTGTTACACTCACTATGTACAGCTACTTGGCTACAATAAGCCACAGTTTGTTAAACATAATAGTAATGTGCTTGCTGTCTACTCAGGGCATTATGCAGAATCACATTTTTGCCAGTCACACATGTTTTGGTGAACACATTAACTGTTAAGCCAGTTTACAAACTTTAAGTGTTTCTGATGACCTGAAATGGACTAGTTACAAACACACACGTGACACCATTTGCACTCACTGTTAAGGTTTAACTGACAATTTCTATGGTTTTGAAATACTTGTTGTGTTCCTTCATTTTTTACCAGTCCACCACCCATCCACCAATATTTCTACCCGTCAACAACATATTTTACCCATTCAAATGACATGTGGACAGGTTTCAGCATAAAGCTATGGTCTAACTCACCGGTGACATGTTGGCTATGTTACACAGAAAGGCTTGGTTAAATTGTATTTAACATAATATAGTTTGTTGTGATGTTCTGGGTTGCTGCTACTGTGTACAAGTGGGGCGGAAGTACTAGGTACTCATGTACTTGTGTACTCCAGTACATTTTTGAAGTACTCGTACATGTACTCATACTCATAAAATTTTAAACAATAACATATACTCATATTCATTGTACTCATATTATATGAGTACATTACACGCATGTGCACGCGCGCGTGCGCGCACACACACACACACATCAGTGGTCAGGAAGATCAATTCGAATTAACATGAAATTGTTGAGCAACCTGCAATATAAACAGATAAGTTAATGTGTAGCAGAAGTGCTCGCAAGCCTGAGATAAATTTACTGATGAAGAAAGTCCATCACAACACCACTCGCAAAACACACACAACTATGCTAACTTACAGTCTAGCTTGCATTGGTAATAGCATCACTGTGTTTCAGAATCCAGTGAGGATGAGAGGACTGCAACTGATCATTCTCGGTGTCATCTTGCTGGTGACCAGTGTGAGTATAGATGCACCCAAAATTGTTATCAGTATAACAAATTAGCAGTTTCCTTAGTACATTTGTTTGGCTGGACAATATTGTGACAAATAGCAAGTTTGTTCAAATTGGAACACTAATGATATTGGTGAGGAGCAGTGTTAAATATGTGTGTCTATGTTGTGGACTATACGCCAGTAGTCATGCGTAGTAATACACGTTATAGCCGTGACGTAGTTGTGAGTAGTGATACACGGATATGCAAATAAAGTCAGTTGAGTGCTATCCCCAAGAACCACGTGTGTGTTTTACATTGATGTCTGAATATACAACAGATAATTGGCGACGAGACGGATGGGATGGTACTAACTCATCGAAAGTTCGAACTTGTTTGCTTCGAGGAAACTGTAAGTGAAACAGTTGTTAAATTTTGCGTTAAGCTGTAAGTGTAACAGCCGAAGAAGACGCACGTAGACAAGCATGGCAGACTTCACTGGGCTAATGGCGCCTAAGCTCTGCCTTGCTGGGACGAATGCCAGGGAAAGTTGGCTAACTTTTAAACAGCAATTTACTATGTATTTGCTGGCGTCAGGGAGCACCGAAAAGAGTCACGCAGAGAAGATTGCGATGCTGTTGACATTCGGTGGTGCGGAATTGTTGTCGATTTTTAATTCGTTCGATTATAACATCGAAGGAGCGGCAGCACAAATACCGACGGTGAAAGTAGTGCTCGACCGTTTCGACAGCTACTTTGCGCCGAGAACGAACGAACTAATTGATAGATACAGGTTTCGATCCTGTAAACAGTCGTACGACGAGACGACGGCGTCGTATATTGCGCGTCTGCACAATTTGGCGAAGACGTGCAATTTCGGTGACGAGAAGGAAAACAATCTACGTGACCAACTCGTCTACGGATGCCACGATGACAGCCTCCGGGAGAAACTATTCCGCGAGGAGACGTTGACCTTACAGAGTGCAAGTCAGATCGCCACAGCCCACGAGGCAGCACGTCAGAACATGAACTTGTTCCGTGGACAAACGCACGATGCACCAGCGGGAGCGGCTGCTGGCAGCGGAGTAACGAAGGTCAAGGCCGAGAAAACACGGCGCGGCAGCACGGAGCCGGATATGCGACGGGTCGTCCGAGGACAGCGACAATCCCAAGTGCGGTGTAAGTTCTGTGGCCGGGAACACGCGTTCGATCGTAAACAGTGTCCAGCGTTCGGGAAGCGTTGCCACATTTGTGGACAGAGTAATCACTTCGCGAAAATGTGTGAATCACCGAAGAAACGGGAGCGGGACAGACATAAACACAGTGAAGCTCAACCGCAGCGACAGCGCCCTGTGTACACGGTGACTGTTGACAGTGACACTCAGTTGCCGAGTGAAAACATGTCAAATGTTTTGGATGTGCATGGACAGGGTAGTAAGTCTAACTGGGTTATGAATGTTGATGCATCTGCTATCATTGTACATCCTACTGTGAATAATGTTGTCTTAGCTATGGAGGTTGACACAGGATCGGCAGTGTCTATGATTCCCCTGCATGTGTATGAGTCACAATTTTCAAATTGTCAGCTCCAGCCTAGCAACAAAGTGTTTCGCAGTTTCACAGGTGAATCAGTCCCATGTAAAGGCATGTTTAGGGTGCATGTACAGTACAAGACAGACAGTGTAGATCTGTGGTTGTATGTCGTCCCGGGTAGCAGACATGTACTATTTGGGAGAGACTGGCTAGAGGCCATTAGACTGGATTGGGCAGGGATCAAGTTTCGCCCTGGGTCCGGGTCAGTATGCATGTCACATCAGAGTGAACTAGAGGGGCTTGTTAGTAAACACCAGGGGTTGTTTGATGGAAAACTGGGTTTGCTAAAAGGTATCAAAGCACGCATTGAAATGGTAGATGGTGCTAACCCTGTGTACACTAAACCGTATCGGGTTCCCTATGCTCTGCGACCAAAAGTCGAGCAAGAGTTAGACAGGCTTGAGAAAGCCGGGGTAGTTACACCAGTTACAAGTAGTGACTGGGCGACAGGTGTAGTGGTAGTGCCTAAGAAGAATGGTGCCATTAGACTGTGTGGTAACTACAAGACGACTGTTAATCCTCAGTTGAAAACTGTCTCCCCACCAAACATTCACATTGATGATATTCTGGCAGATTTGGCGGGTGGAGCAAAATTCTCAAAACTAGACTTGGCAAATGCGTACAACCAAATGGAAGTCTGTGAGGATTCTAGACAGTACCTGACGATAGCGACGCACAACGGACTGTTTCAACAGAACAGGTTAGTGTATGGCATCACGACGGCTCCAGCAATATGGCAAAATGCAATCGAGAAAGTGTTGCAGGGGTTGCCTGGAGTCAAGGTATATCTGGATGATATACTAGTGTCAGGGAAAACCGAGGTAGAACACTTGAAAAATCTAGGTAGAGTGTTCGAAAGACTGGCAGAGTTTGGCCTGAAATTGAATCGTGAGAAATGTGAATTCTCGAGAGATTCACTTGAATACCTGGGTCACGTGATTGATGCCCACGGTATCCACAAATCGGCGGACAAGATAGCCGTCATTCTTGAGGCACCTAGGCCTACTGATGTCAGTTCACTTAGGTCATTCATTGGCATGGCAAACTACTACCGTAAGTTTGTGCCAGATTTTGCGTCCACGCTCCATCCTCTCACCAGGTTGCTTGAGAAGGATAGAAAGTTTGAGTGGACAGCTGACATGGACGACGCGTTTCTGGCAGTGAAACGTGCTTTGTGTGAGTCCGGGTTTCTGATGCATTATGACAGCAGTCTCCCAGTGACAGTCGCCTGTGATGCCTCACCAGTTGGGGTCGGGGCAGTGCTCTCTCACATTATGCCTAACGGAGAGGAGCGACCGATTCAGTTCGCATCTCGCGCATTGACGAGAGCTGAACAGAATTACGCCCAGATTGAGAGGGAAGGGCTAGGAATCATTTTTGGTGTGAAAAGATTCTACCCTTTCCTGTTTGGCAGGAAGTTCACTCTTGTCACTGACAACAAACCACTTGCAGCGATCATCAGTCCTAGGAAGGACATACCAGCGGTAGCGGCAGAACGCATTCAGCGATGGGCAATGTATTTGTCCGGTTTCAACTACGAGGTGCGCTACCGGAGCAGTACGCAGAATGCCAATGCGGACTGGCTCTCACGATTACCAACACGAAATGAGGCTCCAGGTGCATCTATAGACGAAGATGTCAGTCTCGTTCTTGGAGTTGGGGTGTTACCTGTCACGAGCGAACAGATTAAGGTCGGAGTTCGAAAAGACCCATTGTTGTCGCAAGTGATGAGGTACACACGAGATGGTTGGCCGGATAGGTTGCCAACAGATCGGTTAGATTTACAACCGTACTTCAGTCGTCGTAACGAACTATCCCTCGATGGTGATGTTCTGTTATGGGGAATGAGAGTAATCATTCCAAAGCAATTTCGAGCTGAAATTCTTGATGAGCTTCACACAGGCCATATCGGTGTTGTGAAAATGAAGGGGGTCGCACGTTCGTATGTCTGGTGGCCAGGCATGGATGCAGACATTGAAGCTTGTACCAAAGCTTGCGAGTCTTGCCAGTTGGTACAGAGGAATCCCACCAATGCTCCATTACATCCATGGGTCCCGGCATCACGGCCAGGTGAACGCATACACATTGATTATGCAGGTCCTGTGGAGGGGAAAATGCTCCTCATTGTAGTCGACTCATTTTCAAAGTGGCCAGAAGTTGTCATTGTCAATAGTACAACAAGTGAAGCGACAGTGAATGCTCTGAGGACCATGTTCAGTAGAGTGGGTGTTCCACAGACGTTGGTCTCGGACAATGCACCACAGTTCAAATCACAGGAGTTCAAGGACTTCCTGGATAGGTTGGGGGTGTTGCATAAACCTACCCCGCCCTACCATCCGAGTTCGAACGGATTGGCAGAGCGATTTGTTCAGACGGTGAAACAAGGTATGAAAGCGATGGCAGCAGCAGGAGAGTCACTCCAGGTCAGACTGGATAAATTCCTCCTGGCATATCGAAATGCTCCGCATGCTTTCACAGGAGAAACTCCCGCAGTACGTTTCATGGGTAGACAGTTACGGACACGACTGGACAGTGTAAAACCAGGTAACAGACGAGAAACCCAGCGACGAGACAAACAGATGGAAAGGAGTTCCCAAAATTTGAGACAATTCAGAGAGGGTGACATGGTTTGGGTCCGAGATTACCATGGAAAAGAAAAGTGGGTACGAGGAACGATAAGTGCAAAGTGTGGTCCATTGACTTATCAAGTCGTTGTTGACAAGGGATTATGGAAACGCCACATTGATCAGTTAAGTTCACGAGTCAATTTGAGTAACATGCCTTTGACAGAGTTACCACTGATTGCGACAGACCATGACTACTTGATGGGCTCTATGCCACCACGTAATCAGACCAATGACGAGGTGACATATGATGCGTCCCACCAGCAGACAGTTCAGACTAGAACTCAGACAGAAGTGGTGCCACCTACTCAGGTTGAGCAGGAAACACCGCTGAGACGGTCTTCTCGTGTGAGAAAGGCACCAGATAGACTAGATCTGTAGATATACAGAACTACATGAGTCACAAGGACTCGATGCTTCATTAGTTTAGTCAAATAACATGGTTAAACGCTAATGTATGGCTGAATTACATTGCCAGCACATAACTATGTTACTATATTAATCAGTTAGAGTATTTGAGATAAAAAAAAGGTAGACTGTTTCATAATTGGTCCGGGAGGGATCTGTTAAATATGTGTGTCTATGTTGTGGACTATACGCCAGTAGTCATGCGTAGTAATACACGTTATAGCCGTGACGTAGTTGTGAGTAGTGATACACGGATATGCAAATAAAGTCAGTTGAGTGCTATCCCCAAGAACCACGTGTGTGTTTTACATTGATGTCTGAATATACAACAAGCAGTGATTGGGCAGTAGAGCGCCAGACTGTCAATCGAGGGGACGGTGGTTCAGTCCCTCCTACCGCCGTTTCAAATCTAGGCAGTTTTGTTCACCTCATATTTCTGAAGAGACACTAAAAGCCAGTGGTCCCTTCTATCTGGTGTCTTTGCCAGGGGAAGTAAAAGATCCCACACAGGGGGTATATGTAACATGTAGTGGCCTCACTCATTCTAGAGAAGGAAAACTCTAAAAACCAAACTTGACAACACTCTAGCCACAAACACGTGGCTAATATAGAGTGACGTGGCTAATACAGAGTGACGTGGCTAATATAGAGTGACGTGGCTAATATAGAGTGACGTGGCTAATATAGAGTGACTTGGCTAATATAGAGTGACGTGGCTAATATAGAGTGACGACCAGCTGTTGATGGTTAGGTCACCTAACCACCAGAAGCAGAATAAATTAACAATATAAAGTTACATGCAACACATATCTTTCAGCATGTGGTTTGAAATAAACATACCCCTTCATAAGAGTCCTTGGCATTTAATTTCACAACACTGGATGGTACCGCAGTTTAGTAATGTATGAACAACTTGCATTCAGTATTCACAGGGGCCTTCTGTTCTTCAGGTTGAAATCACTAATTCAGTGCCACTGAAGAGGAGATGCCAACTGCTAGGTCTTGAAACGCCCAACAAGCGTGGCTCATGCCCTGATGGGTACGGCATGAGGAAGGGCTGCTGTGCACCCTGCACTACATGCCCACCAGGGCAAGGAACTTCCCCAGTACAAGGAGTGAGTCAACTGCACACTGTTCTGTCGAAGGTGTATTGCAAACTCATAATGTTTAGTCCATTTATGAAGAAAAAAACCAATGATAAAGTGTGTTGTTTTGTTGACATGAACACATTAAGATCACGGTCTATCTGCATACACAAGCATAATGAGTATTATGAGAATTGTGCTCTTACAGATACTGTACATACAGTGATAATAATGTTAAACCACTACAGTATGATGTGTCGTATTGCGCTGATTCTTGTCTGATGATGGTTTTCCTTTTACAGGAAAGATGCTTCACCACATGCTCAGACTGTCCTAAAGGTTATTTCAACAACAAGCCCCGGGGAACAATCTGCACGCCGTGCTCCAGATGTGAAAGTGATCATCGGACCCTGAAAGTCTGTACGCCATATTCCAATGCCAACTGCAGCGTGGCGTGCAATGACGGGTGAGACTGAGACACAAGTAGAGGTAGAACTTCAACAGTTATTTTACTAAACAGCAGGACTAGTAAGGACAAAGGTTTACTAGCCCGCCAAAAGGTTTAATAGTTCTGTAAATATATATAGTATATAACATAACACAAATTTAAGTTGCAACAGTTTTATTTAAAATTAAATAACTGTGTTTTGCAACCCCTGTTAAATAGCAACACAATGTTCATGATGGTAACACAGTAGTAATAAAGAAATAACAACATAAGTAATGAAGAACTATTTAGATGATTTCTATTCAAAATCTGCATAATTGAAAATGGATACCAATTTCACTCATTGACCGGTGCCACTGCCAAATACAGGGCAGCCAACCGTTAAAACAGTCGATAATCATCCAGAAATTGACCCCAGATTACGGTGTTATGAAAACTGCTCCTGTATTATGGAAATAAAATATCTCAGTATAGAAAATTATACATACCAGAAAACTGTTAATCTTATAAAGGAACTTTACTAGACTGCTGGACTAATTGGCAGGCTGGTTTACTAGTCCGTCCTTATCTTTACTAGTGTGCAGACTAGTTGGTATTTGACCTTATCAGCAAGTGTAGCATTTGCACAATGCAGCACACACCCAATACTTAATATTATAATTAGTGTCATAAAATAATTAGTGTCAGTGCTGCAGTAAAACATGTTCCTTTAGTTGCACTCAACCGTGGTTCTTACAGGTGCAACTTTGGCTATTGTTGTTGTTTTATCATCACCTTATTAGACACAATCTCTTAAAGGTTGCAAGAAATGAACTCTTGTTATCCCTCCCCCTCTCTCATTCACTCACTCTCTCCTCTCCCCCCTTTCTCTCACTGTCTATCGCTACGTCCATCCGTCGATCCATATCACAAGGCAATATTAAAGACGAAACTGAAACAATAACCAACAAACCACAATAACATGTCTCATGACGTCACGTTGTTGTCCGCCAGGTTCGAGAAAGATGGGGCGATAGGGGATTGTGTGGAGAAACTGTCCTACAATATCCGTAAGTTAATTAGTGTTTAGTTTACAACAAACATGATTGGCGACATGGGACCTGGATGTTATATTCGCATTTATTGGATTTTCTTTGAAGTGTTTAGAAATCTTAGTCAGTACGATGTGTATAGTACAACTGTTGTGTTATTAATTTAGCAATATAAAATATGATACATAATTTAAGTATTATATGTTGCCATATCATTTCTGCATTTCAAAATAACATCAATTGTGTACACAAATATAATTATAATAATGCCATACATGCAATGATATTTCTACATTTGTTGTAAATTAACCATCTTTCTTCTTCCATGTAATAATTATTAGTAGAAAACAATGTTTGGAAAACATTGTTTTTTTTCATTTTTTCTTCAAGCAGTTATTCAACAAAATACTGCATTTTAAGGGAGGTCATTATTTTGTTATACCTAACGTTGATATAGTTAAATCGAAAAATATAAACGATATCACTAAATGACTCGAAAGGCAAAATATTATTACTCAAAACTTTGTTTTACTAAATACACTGTACCTGTTAGTAAGATGTGTATACATTAACAGGTTTAATGTAATATCATAAATGTGGGAGGCATACAGTGGGGTTAAGTGAGATGCATGCAATATCAGTGTATGTTTTAGTAAATATTCCGATGTTTTTTTGTATGTCCTACAAGGACAACGCTTTTTTCTGACACATCATATATTCATTGCAAGAGATAATATGGAACATTCTGACAATAATATGATCGGTTCAGCAGAGCATATCGAAAGATCTACAGAGAAGATTGCAGTGGAGACAATGGAAAGGGGAAGTAGACAGAACGGCTTGGACGATGCCAGTGTCACATCAAAGAATGGACGTCGTCGTAGAGTGGACTTAGCGGCAAGCACCAGTACTCACAAAGGAGGACATTCAGTCATTATCATTGCTGTTCCGGTGTGCATTGTCATCGGTGTGGTCATCGCAGTCGCACTCTATTTTAAAGGTAAGTTCTGATTAGAGTTAATCACACAGCTGTGATACTGTCTAGTTTATGATGGTTCAGATCATTGTGATAAGAAACACTGAGTGCATGGATATGCATGAAGGGTGTATGGACACGCCCACCCTATGGACCAGTCATAGTATGTATTGCACACATGAAACACAGAAATGAAGATGTCACATTTAAGTAAACCTAGAATGAAGATTTGAGTAAACCTAGTCATCTAGACCTATCACTCTGCGTGTTGTTGTGAACCTGATTTCTGGATAATGTCTCATAGTTTGGATGTGGATGCCCTAAGAAGGCAGCATTTCATGTAGTAAGTGTAACGTTCATTTAAATGCCATGACAAATTCACGTTTGTGATAATTAAACCACTTTCTGTTGAGAGCGGATGGCTTGAGCTGAGGTATCCAACTGTATGATGGTCCCTATGGCGAACAGATGTTGATAGCCAGAGTAATCAAATCCATACTTCACAACTTGCTTACACAATTATTTTACGACGGTCTCTGTTCTATAGAACACTATTCATACTAGTATAAACCAATGTTAGACTGCCTCCTGGTAAGTGATGTGCTTTTCTTTCAGGCAGTCAGCACCATGGGTCCAGAGAGCTTCTTAATGAAGCAGCAAGCATGACCAGTTCAACGTACGTTTACATTTTATCTATTAAAAATACGTATTCACAGTACCAGACAAAATCAGGCAACGTTTCGTTCTGGTTTGTGTTGAAATGTTGCATGAAATTTTGTATGCCAATCTGTGGTGACATTTCATTTCAGTAACTTTATTCAGGAATATTACACCCATAAAAACGACTCAACTACAGCTGTATAATGACTAGAACCCATAAGTATACCGCATCTTTCTGCAATTATGATACAGTGATGATGAATATGAGTATAATGCATCACTATTTGTAATACCATGTAACATGGCATTGCCCAACTTTGCAATATGCGTCATTAACCTATATATATTTTTCTTGATTACCATTTTGCAGGAGGGTAAAACCCGTGTAGCAAACAAAAAACAGCACTACAGTTCCTCAGTTTACTATACAATAACTGGTACACATTATTGTTTGCTACACATAATTTTCTAACAAAATAATATTCTAACAAATTCAGATCTATAATTACACCATACTTGACATATATATGATAAGATATGGTATGATTTGAACAAAGTACGCTTCACACCTTCAGTATCTACACATACAGAATGTTCGAATCTGTTGTAGTCTCTTGGTATGTTATCATCATCCTAGAGGTCATCCATGATAATATTATGTCTAATATATTTACATGTATTGACTTTGGGCAATATTTTATCATTTAAAAAAGGTTTGGGATGTGTTCTTACAACAAAATATATTACTGTTGTATTTTATATCATGTTTAATATTTATCTGGTATTTTTGCAGTTTCATGTTATCTGTTAAGATAAATGTTCCTGTTATCAAACTGTACCATCTAACTGCCACTATACCTTACATGATAATAACACATTTGAATGACACCAGCTAATATCAAGCTGATCATCAATTGTTAAAGTGTACGTATCAGTCTCGTCACTAGCCAGACAATATCCATGTGTTGATGATGATCTGTCCAGAATTCACAAATCTGAAATCGGGCACATTTATCCTACTTTAATTAGTAACACCAGTGAAAGCTGTGTATGAATGACACCTATCGCAATTTCTGTAATCAATATATTACTTGACTACATTGCGTATAGCTGAAACTGATGTGTAACTTTAATTCCTCGTTCCTATAGATTGTTGCCCGAGGCTGAATACAAGGGACTTCCCGATGCTGACAGCGACACCTTGTCACCGGAT
Organism: Oasisia sp. SBJ-2009; assembly: GCA_964017155.1. Taxonomy (NCBI): domain Eukaryota; kingdom Metazoa; phylum Annelida; class Polychaeta; order Sabellida; family Siboglinidae; genus Oasisia; species Oasisia sp. SBJ-2009. The sequence goes on from OZ024860.1 coordinate 36,120,518, forward strand.
GTTGAATCGTATAATGAACACATAATTGGTGGTAACGGAGGTCTTCAGACGGATGCACCGCATCAAGAGATTGCAAACCAAAGGTCTACTTCACAGCATCTCAGCATAGATCGAGAAAACTTGAGTCGTTCCACAAATGATGAACCTCAAAGCAACAGCGAAGAACACACGTCCATCGAAATGGATGATTACAATGACGATTCTACCATGTTAAAACGTGTTCAAACTGTTAGTGGAAATGTAAGTTGCGGCAATGATGATCTTCCCGCGAACGTTGCACAAGAAAGCCGTAACCAAGATGACAGAGAACTAAATTTGGATGATATTTCCACTACGCCAAAGCAAACTGACTTGAGTCATTCCGACAGCTATTCAGCAGATCTATGGCCAAATGACCAACAGACCACATCGCAATATGATTCAGGTCGAGCTAGCCAAACAGGTGACAGTGATGGTCACCCCGCTCACTGCAATGTGTCAAGGGGTGTGCACTGTTTGACCTGTCCAATGTGCCATGGACAGGTCAGAGGTCACAGACAGGCGCCTTCTGGACATCATGACGGCAGTCACAACCGGGTATGTATATGTCAAAACACGTACACACACTTGCAGGCACACACACTCACACACGTACACACAGTAAAGGTAATAATTCTAGTGCCAATGTGTAACAGGATTGATCAAATAAGATAAAACGGTGGTTTCTTTTTACAACATATTTGAAATCAGAGGAACCCGGTATGGAAGCACTAAACATATTGAGTGGATATGTAGCCACCCATTATATCACTTGTTCTTGCATAAAAATGATTAATTAGTTTCTAAATATGAAAATATTACCAATAATATGACATTATTTGTTCCACCATTAGGAAATTGATCGTATACCGGAGGCCATGCTGGAAGCATCGAAACGTCAAGGTATGTGAAAGAATGTGAAACATTATGAGTGACCACAGATCTAATGATGTCCGTAAAAAGATCAATTGTGTGCCACATGGTCTGCGTCTTGTGACACAGTAAAAATGAATGGAGGGAACTACTGGACAATGGTTGGTTTATTTAAAAGCAGTATTCATTTGATTGCTTTGTTGATGAAAACTACAAGAAAGCTACAAATCTTCATCACTCAAAACCTTCCCTGGACCCACTTGTTATGTGGGAGCTGTCACATGTCATGTGGGAGCTGTCACATGTCATGTCAGAGCTGTCACATGTCATGTGGGAGCTGTCACATGTCATGTGAGAGCTGTCACATGTCATGTGAGAGCTGTCACATGTCATGTGAGAGCTGTCACATGTTATGTGGGAGCTCCCACATGTTATGTGAGAGCTGTCACATGTTATGTGAGAACTGTCACATGTCATGTGAGAGCTGTCACATGTCATGTGAGAGCTGTCACATGTCATGTGAGAGCTGTCACACATCCTTCTCCAGCTGATGTCACATGATGATAGTCATTGGAAAAGCTAGTAATGATATCAATATTGTATTGACAGACAGTGAAAGCTCAGACAAAAACTAAGTTTCTGTTCAATACATACAATGTCTAATGATGATGACACCATATGTGAGTAATGCTGCTGTGTCTGACAGTAGAACCAAGCTAGTTGAAGCTACCCCCGTGGATAGTCACAGCGAGGATCAATTTGTGTCTGGCACCAGTTTGTGAAGTGTAGAGTTTAGTATTCAGCAAATGTCACATTCCACCAAATATGTTTTTACAAGAGTTTGCTTGCATTCTGTTGATGAGAAAATGGCTAGTGATTTTAATATTGACACCTTTCGCAAAGATTTTGTCGGATTTTGCTAAATGACTTTTTGGCCAAAAAATATGACCAGTTTGAGTTATAACAAAATAAAAAACAGACATTGCTAAATTGTCACGTTGTTTTCATTTTACATGCATTTGATTCATTACCAGACTCATATCCACTAATTACTGAATTCCATGTGTTGGCTAATCCATCTGGGATACCAGACACGTATTGTACCTTGAAATTGAAACTCCTGTGTATATATATATATTTGTATATATAATTATATATACATACCACATACATGATGACAGCGGATAACGAAACAACATATAAATAATGATTCATGTGAATGTAACAGCATCGAGCGCATGACGTGATGTGTTTGTTTCTGTTTAGTTGTTTCAGATATGTCCCTGGATGTTAGAAGAACCCTGTGTCATCACCTGGATGCCAAGAAAGGCCGCCTGTGTAAGGGACTCGTGTTCTTTGCAGTGGAAATGGGCATTACGCAAGTAGAAGCAGACGCAGCTGATAGTAATGCAGTTTTTGACAAACTTGGAACCGACCGTGAATCTGTGTATCATGTGATTAAAGCTTTAGATAAAATAGACAGACACGATGCTGTGAAGGTAGTTGGTGACTGGCTTCAAGGAATAGAACAGGCATAGGGTGTGTCCCATGTGAGTGTCAGCAGTACAGGTGTTATGATGTGTGTATCACATGTGACAGTGTTAGCAGTACAGGTGTTATGATGTGTGTATCACATGTGACAGTGTCAGCAGTACAGGTGTTATGATGTGTGTATCACATGTGACAGTGTCAGCAGTACAGGTGTTATGATGTGTGTATCACATGTGACAGTGTCAGCAGTACAGGTGTTATGATGTGTGTATCACATGTGACAGTGTCAGCAGTACAGGTGTTATGATGTGTGTATCACATGTGACAGTGTCAGCAGTACAGGTGTTATGATGTGTGTATCACATGTGACAGTGTCAGCAGTACAGGTGTTATGATGTGTGTATCACATGTGACAGTGTTAGCAGTACAGGTGTTATGATGTGTGTATCACATATGACGGTGTCAGCAGTACAGGTGTTATGATGTGTGTATCACATGTGACAGTGTCAGCAGTACAGGTGTTATGATGTGTGTATCACATGTGACAGTGTCAGCAGTACAGGTGTTATGATGTGTGTATCACATGTGACAGTGTCAGCAGTACAGGTGTTATGATGTGTGTATCACATGTGACAGTGTCAGCAGTACAGGTGTTATGATGTGTGTATCACATGTGACAGTGTCAGCAGTACAGGTGTTATGATGTGTGTATCACATGTGACAGTGTCAGCAGTACAGGTGTTATGATGTGTGTATCACATGTGACAGTGTTAGCAGTACAGGTGTTATGATGTGTGTATCACATGTGACGGTGTCAGCAGTACAGGTGTTATGATGTGTGTATCACATGTGACAGTGTCAGCAGTACAGGTGTTATGATGTGTGTATCACATGTGACAGTGTCAGCAGTACAGGTGTTATGATGTGTGTATCACATGTGACAGTGTCAGCAGTACAGGTGTTATGATGTGTGTATCACATGTGACAGTGTCAGCAGTACAGGTGTTATGATGTGTGTATCACATGTGACAGTGTCAGCAGTACAGGTGTTATGATGTGTGTATCACATGTGACAGTGTCAGCAGTACAGGTGTTATGATGTGTGTATCACATGTGACAGTGTCAGCAGTACAGGTGTTATGATGTGTGTATCACATGTGACAGTGTCAGCAGTACAGGTGTTATGATGTGTGTATCACATGTGACAGTGTCAGCAGTACAGGTGTTATGATGTGTGTATCACATGTGACAGTGTCAGCAGTACAGGTGTTATGATGTGTGTATCACATGTGACAGTGTCAGCAGTACAGGTGTTATGATGTGTGTATCACATGTGACAGTGTCAGCAGTACAGGTGTTATGATGTGTGTATCACATGTGACAGTGTCAGCAGTACAGGTGTTATGATGTGTGTATCACATGTGACAGTGTCAGCAGTACAGGTGTTATGATGTGTGTATCACATGTGACAGTGTTAGCAGTACAGGTGTTATGATGTGTGTATCACATGTGACGGTGTCAGCAGTACAGGTGTTATGATGTGTGTATCACATGTGACAGTGTCAGCAGTACAGGTGTTATGATGTGTGTATCACATGTGACGGTGTCAGCAGTACAGGTGTTATGATGTGTGTATCACATGTGATGGTGTCAACAGTACAGGTGTTATGATGTGTATCACTTGTGACGGTGTCAGCAGTACAGGTGTTATGATGTGTGTATCACATGTGACAGTGTCAGCAGTACAGGTGTTATGATGTGTGTATCACATGTGACAGTGTCAGCAGTAGTAAACATGAAATCCTGGATCCATATCATAAGTGATATAACACCTGTACAGTACAGGTGTTATGATGTGGATCCAGGATTTCATGTTTCATTCTAAGTCTTTGTGATGACCAGGGTTACGTACTTGAATTTGTATCTGAATATATACGTTTTGTATATTTGAATTAGATCTCACAAAAGTGCATGTATTTATATTTCATAATTGATCGGTATTTGTAAGTATTTGCAAATACAACCAAATTTACATTTTTTACCAACAAAAAGCACAGCATTGCCTCTTGTAATATGGCTGGCTCAAGACAGAATTTGTTATACCTTGGGTAGGATCAATAGTGGGCAGGCAGCACTGAGAAAATTGGCTTACAATGAATCAGCTTGTTAAACATAGCATCAATGAATTAATGAGAAGTCAGTGAGGCTTATTGCCATCCATAGCCATAAAAAGAGGTTTTGACTGGGAATGTGCTTCAAAGAATCCTGCTATCGTCTGCGGTGTAAACATCCCGGGCTAGCAGAAATGAAGCCTGCGTTCTTCCAATGATTAGTAAACTCACAAAGTACATATATTTATGTTTGAATCATATTTTAATCAAAACTTCCAGTTGTATAAGAATTGTGAAATATGTATTTGTACTTAAATCTTGAAAACATATTTTATTTGGGCGAGATGTATTTGATCCCAAAATGTGTATTTGGACCAAGCCCTGGTGACAAACAGCTTAACTGTGGTGAGCAAAAGTATGGCTGCAAAAGAGCCAGTGTTACATTGTGTGCTGATGGTGTCATGTGGGCGTGATGTGGCTACAAGAGCCCATGTTACGTTGTGTGTTGATGGTGCCACGTGGCTACAAGAGCCCATGTTATGTTGTGTGTTGATGGTGCCACGTGGCTACAAGAGCCCATGTTATGTTGTGTGTTGATGGTGCCATGTGGCTACAAAAGCCAATGTTATGTTGTGTGTTGATGGTGCCACGTGGCTACAAGAGCCCATGTTATGTTGTGTGTTGATGGTGCCACGTGGCTACAAGAGCCCATGTTATGTTGTATGTTGATGGTGCCACGTGGCTATAAGAGCCCATGTTATGTTGTGTGTTGATGGTGCCACGTGGCTACAAGAGCCCATGTTATGTTGTATGTTGATGGTGCCACGTGGCTATAAGAGCCCATGATACGTTGTGTGTTGATGGTGCCACGTGGCTACAAGAGCCCATGTTATGTTGTGTGTTGATGGTGCCACGTGGCTATAAGAGCCCATGTTATGTTGTGTGTTGATGGTGCCACGTGGCTACAAGAGCCCATGTTATGTTGTGTGTTGATGGTGCCACGTGGCTATAAGAGCCAATGTTATGTTGTGTGTTGATGGTGCCACGTGGCTATAAGAGCCAATGTTATGTTGTGTGTTGATGGTGCCACGTGGCTACAAGAGCCCATGTTATGTTGTGTGTTGATGGTGCCACGTGGCTACAAGAGCCCATGTTATGTTGTGTGTTGATGGTGCCATGTGGCTACAAGAGCCCATGTTATGTTGTGTGTTGATGGTGCCATGTGGCTACAAGAGCCCATGTTATGTTGTGTGTTGATGGTGCCATGTGGCTACAAGAGCCAATGTTATGTTGTGTGTTGATGGTGCCACGTGGCTACAAGAGCCCATGTTATGTTGTGTGTTGATGGTGCCACGTGGCTACAAGAGCCCATGTTATGTTGTGTTAATGGTGACAAGAGCCAGTGTTATGTTGATGGTGTCATATGGGTATAAGAGCTCATGATATGTTGTGTGTTGATGGTGCCACGTGGCTATCACAGAACATTTTTAATCAAAAGATTGACAATTTCGTAATGTAATTTTTTTCTCTGGTTGCATTTTTATAACAGGATATTTAACTGAGGTACTGCTTATGTTGTAACCACTGTCTCTGGTTGAGTACTTCACAAATGGATGTTGTACACAGGTAGTACCCATTATCTCTTCACAGCTGTATGTTGTCTCTGTTAGAGTACTTCACAGCTGTATGTTGTCTCTGTTAGGGTACTTCACAACTGTATGCTGCATACAGGTAGTACCACTTGTCTCTGGTGGAGTACTTCACAACTGGATTCTGGCAGTGCTCACATAGTACCCATCATCTCCAGTAGAGTACCGCTGAGACAGGTGAACTGTATCAACTGGCACAGTGCCAAAGTCATATTCTGAGAATGTCTGAAATGACAAAGAAACAACAATGTTAACTCTACATATAGTTTAGACGTATAGCTATCTTGTGAGCAGTAGTACACATTTTATGTTTTCTGTGAGATATTTTATACAAAGTATGTTCCTGTATGGATAGGTGAATTATACATTTTTATATGTCCTTTGGTCAAGTAGATGATGTAAAGAATTTAGAGTCAGGTTTTCACATTTATATATTTAGATACCAAGTATATACAATTAGTTTGTAAGGTATATGTAGTTTGCTCACAATCAAGGTCTGAAAACCCTGTTGCGAGTGATTTATTGAATAAATCATGATTTTAATAAACCTGCTGCACACATTAACCATAAAACTGTATTTATATTCTTATTGTAGATTTGTAATCACTATAATTATAGAGAACAATTCCACAAAATTTCACTTACACGCGAAAGAGTGTAGAAGATATTTACCTGTGAAATGTGAATAATTTATTTTTAAGAAGCTGTCATAAAACTGCCATAACTTAAAACTATTTAAGCTACAACGCTCACATTTTTTATTCTTGCTAATCTTACCAAAGGCCACACTGATTTATTCAAAAATCTAAGAGATGAGTGCAACCAATTTCTGGAATATTGTTGTGTTCTCCCATTAATTAAGCTCATAACATGTTTTCTAAAGGTTTCCGCCACAAAAACACCCGAAACATCCATTTCAAAACAAACTATGTTTAATGCCAAGGCAAGCCACTGTCCTGTCATATTTAATAAGATTCCCATGTTCTAGATAGCAGACTTCCTGTGACAAATTACCACGCTGACTAATTCTGGGCAGAGGGGCAGGCACCCTTCCTTGAAAGCACTGCATGGAACTAGAATGAATTTACAAAGTGGCTGATTAATTTAAGTGCTGCTTCCACAAACAATATACTATTTGTGACGTGTTCTAACGAAATTAGTCGTATGTCAGGGAACTTGATTTCGAGAAAACACCGCATAAACATGCAACAATGATTTCGACTTTTTGTCACCAAAGTATACTTTGGTATCTTTTTTGTCAATTGGCAATGCTTATTTCTCATTTATATTATTATTTAGTACATTTTATAGCCTTTTTAGACACACTACGTAACATTTCACGCATGAATTTCGTAAAACAGAACTGATAAATCGCACTAGTTCAAGTCGCATTCTTCGGGTGTCCCTCAACGCATGGCGGACTATTTGGTACTACAAGAAAGCCCATGGTGCCCTCTTTCGGATTCTTGTAGTAGAAATTCCCACTGACGTCAGTGTAAGCCAATAATAGCGCTTAATGCGAGAGCCCTGTCTGTGAATAAACGTCACTAGATGCCACTGATTGGCTTAGAGCTGCCCGCGCAGGCGCAGTGCGCTCTCGCTAGCGTAAGCAACGTGGAATTAATCAGGTCGCTGCTACAAAACTGTTAAATACTCGGATTATGTTGTAATAATTTCAGTACACAGTTAGCATGATATATCCTCGACAGCGAACATGCCTTTGGAGTTTATTTCGAATGCATGAAATGGAGTAATAGAGAAGCAAAACGGCCGATTTTAGATCGACAATGTACTCGACCGTGTGCTTACTTGACCGCGAACTTCAAGTGCGTTTTTTTTCGTTTGAAACTTTCTACCCTAGGCATGTTCAGCATCCAATAACTTTAGCTGTGTGTGATATATCCATTTTTACACCGTTGGAAAGATTAATACATATTCTTTCCAATGGTGTGACTAACTGTTTTTTATTTTTTTGACAAACGACTCATTTCGTTAGAACACGTCACATTTGATACGGTGCTGCATCAAATATAGTAATTATTATAGGAGACTGATCACATTTAAGGTGGGAAGACGAGTTCACAGGGACTTAGGAAAGGGTGAAATGCTGAAGCGGCACAACAATGATCAGTTGCCCCTTTACAAAGACTGTTTCTGTTTCAAGCGGACGTCACATAAACTTCACGTTGGATGGCACAGGGTCTAGAAATGATTTATACATCCAAATGTGTGTGATTGTGGTCTGCGGTGTACAGAGACAGGCCTGTGGTGTACAGAGACAGGCCTGTGGTATACGGAGACAGGTCTGTGGTGTACGGAGACAGGTCTGTGGTGTACAGAGACAGGCCTGTGGTGTACAGAAACAGGTATGTGGTGTACAGAGACAGGCCTGTGGTGTACAGAGACAGGCCTGTGGTGTACGGAGACAGGCATGTGGTGTACGGAGACAGGCCTGTGGTGTACAGAGACAGGCCTGTGGTGTACAGAGACAGGCCTGTGGTGTACGGAGACAGGCCTGTGGTGTACGGAGACAGGCATGTGGTGTACGGAGACAGGCCTGTGGTGTACAGAGACAGGCCTGTGGTGTACAGAGACAGGCCTGTGGTGTACAGAGACAGGCCTGTGGTGTACGGAGACAGGTCTGTGGTGTACGGAGACAGGCCTGTGGTGTACGGAGACAGGCCTGTGGTGTACAGAGACAGGTCTGTGGTGTACGGAGACATGTCTGTGGTGTACGAAGACAGGCCTGTGGTATACGGAGACATGTCTGTGGTATACGGAGACATGTCTGTGGTATACGGAGACATGTCTGTGGTATACGGAGACAGGCCTGTGGTATACGGAGACAGGCCTGTGGTGTACAGAGACAGGTCTGTGGTGTACGGAGACATGTCTGTGGTGTACGGAGACAGACCTGTGGTGTACAGAGACAGGTCTGTGGTGTACGGAGACAGGTCTGTGGTGTACGGAGACAGGTCTGTGGTGTACGGAGACATGTCTGTGGTGTACGGAGACATGTCTGTGGTGTACAGAGACAGGCCTGTGGTGTACGGAGACAGGCCTGTGGTGTACAGAGACAGGCCTGTGGTGTACAGAGACAGGCCTGTGGTGTACGGAGACAGGCCTGTGGTGTACAGAGACTGATGTTGTCACTGGTTCAGTGGTTAACAGGGAAGTAATTACAATAAATGACGGATCTGATATGTTATATTTTTGTCCTACATTGATGTCAGACACTGCTGAAATGGGAGTGTATGGTACTTATGCACGTATGCTTAATAAAAGTTGCACGTTGTGTATTTAACAAAGTAGCACTCTGATAATCCTTAATATACTAACCAACTTTAAAGTTAGATGCACTAAATGTGATATCTGGATTCATTTGCATTGAACGCTACTATCGCTACAAATATTCATGAACTCAGTTGTTATACAGATGAACTACCCCCAGTGCACAGCAGACACTAAACAAACACCTGAAATAAATCGCATAATTATCCGGACGATGACTTCAATGCGGTATCATACCCAAAAACCACACAAGGAGGCTGTGGAAGCAGCCATGTTGCTGCATACAGGCGGTTGGGTGTATAGGGTTAAAACGAACAACGCCCCAGAAAACACACCTTTAATATGTTTGTAGCGTTGAATGACTCCCGATCCCTGCGTGGCTCCCTCTGGTGGCTCGTTGGTGCGACTATGTCACTCGGATCCTTGCGGAAGAGAGAGTTGATGAGTGTGACGTGGAGTTTGACGCGGTCGTACTGTTGAGTCATCAGACCAGATGCGGAGAACCGCGCAACCAGGGCATCAGCCAGACTCTGCAACCTGCATAGGAACATCATATCTCATGTCACCAAGCATCACATCATCAAACATGTCACCAAGCATCACATCATCAAACATGTCACCAAGCATCACATCATCAAACATGTCACCAAGCATCACATCATCAAACATGTCACCAAGCATCACATCATCAAACCTGTCACCAAGCATCACATCATCAAACCTGTCACCAAGCATCACATCATCAAACATGTCACCAAGCATCACATCATCAAACATGTCACCAAGCATCACATCATCAAACATGTCACCAAGCATCACATCATCAAACATGTCACCAAGCATCATATTATCAAACATGTCACCAAGCATCACATCATCAAACATGTCACCAAGCATCACATCATCAAACATGTCACCAAGCATCACATCGTCAAACTTGTCACCAAGCATCATATTATCAAACATGTCACCAAGCATCACATCATCAAACATGTCACCATGCATCACATCGTCAAACTTGTCACCAAGCATCATATCATCAAATATGTCACCAAGCATCACATCTTCAAACATGTCACCAAAAATCACATCATCAAACATGTCACCAAGCATCACATCATCAAACATGTCACCAAGCATCACATCATCAAACATGTCACCAAGCATCACATCATCAAACATGTCACCAAGCATCACATCGTCGAACTTGTCACCAAGCATCATATTATCAAACATGTCACCAAGCATCACATCATCAAACATGTCACCAAGCATCACATCGTCAAACTTGTCACCAAGCATCATATCATCAAATATGTCACCAAGCATCACATCTTCAAACATGTCACCAAAAATCACATCATCAAACATGTCACCAAGCATCACATCATCAAACATGTCACCAAGCATCACATCGTCAAACATGTCACCAAGCATCACATCATCAAACATGTCACCAAGCATCACACCATCAAATATGTTACCAGGCATTACATGTTAGTAAGAATCACATCTCGCCAAGCGTCATCATATATATATATATATAATATATATATATACATACATATACACAAATACATATATATGTATATATCTCTGTCTCCCCCCTCACTCTGCATCTCTCTCTCTGTCTCTCCCCCCCCCCCCCCTCTCTCTCATGCCATCAAATAACATGTCACCATGCATCACATGTTCACATTGTGCAGTACGGACACTGACCGGTCAGTATTGTCCAGCAGCTGGACTTTGCCGTACAGGATGTCCACCTCCGCAGGGTCATCGTTCATGTACTCGAGACCACGGAGAGATGCCACCAGTGGCGCCTCATCCAGGTACTGCCTACAACAAGGACAGTTCGATCCCAGGGCCCCTCACAGTAACTACAACACTCCAGGCCATTCCTGGCTTCCATGACAAATATAACTAAAATTGTAGCATTACTGAGAACAGTTATTGCTCTGCCATATTCTAAGTGTCATCCTTATCCATATTTGCATAAGTTCTCAAAATAAAAAAGTTCAAAAAGGTTTTAGTATAAAGTGCAGTATCCAGTCCTTAGGACTGCTCTCTACACTTTATAGTGCGATGAGTTTGTTCAATCCGATATTGCAGTGAAAACAAATTGTTACAGTGGCACCACCTAGCAGTTGTTAATGCAAAATGACAGTATTACTGGCGGGACGGTGCTAAGAACAAATGATAAGCACGTAATAAACAATGTTTGGGGTTTGCGAAGAACAAGACGGTCCCTAACTGAGTGAGTTCTGCGTGACAGTCTTGCAGTAGTTGTGTGGCTTGGGTGATGTCTGTGTCTGTAAGCAGTACCAGTGTTCCCAGGGTCAGATGCAGTTTCCTCGGGGTTTGGAAGATGCTTCCGTCCACGCCCCGATCCTGCAAAGTCAAAACGTAACTCCTTAAAGCAGTTTTTGTAAGTTAATATACATTCAAGATGTACAGCATAAATACATAACTGCCCACACCTATATTCCATATCTTACCCATGAATACCTTCTCTGCCATATATTTTAAGTATACTTTGGGTCTTACATGCACACAAATATTGTAAATAACCATCATTAAACCATGTTTACAGGAATCAGTTTAGTTTGTATATAGATAATTTATGATACAGCCTGAGTACAGATCTGTTCCTTGAAGCACTCTGTTAAATCATGGTTCAATCAAAGGCTGCTGCTGTATTCACCATATATTTCTCGTGCTTGGTGCAGTACCCTAAAATACATCTATTAGAAAAACAGATCTTGAACAGTTTCTGAGATACAGCAGATGCAGACTGATATTATCATAAACCCGTTGAACCTTCGACCCAAAGGAATAAAAAGCAGCTGATGTCTTCAGGCCACTGAGAAAGTAGTTCAGGTGACGACTTACACCTTTGCATGTCTCTAGGAGGGCTTCCTGGAAGGTAGCAAATGCATCAAGGATGTCTGGTGTGTTGACAGGAATGGATAAGAAGTGTGTGAATGGCTGCTTTGTCCTGGCTGAATCGACCAGGAGATTGATCCGTGTCTTGGCCGATAAGACACCCCCTCGGTCTGTCCCAGACACCACTGAAACACACAAGACGGACAGTGATGAGACTGATTTAATTTTTATAACTGATCCTTGGTTTGACCAAACTGTTTGATGATTCAAACTGATTAAAGCAAAGCAAAATATACCAAATAAAGTTTGAGCATTAAATTTTGTCAATAATCAACTCAATACATGTACAGTACAAGCAAGCATATTACATGCATTAAAACACAATGACACTGTTACTAACCCATACACAATAACACACTAATTTCTTATATATACACACTGATACAAAACAAACTCGTGTGTCATTGTACACACTGATACATTAACTTGATTATACTTAGGAGATTTCAGAATGAAAAACAAAATAGAATAATCATAAATCAATCATTTTAAATTATTTTAATGGTGCCATTTAAATAATTACTTTAAATCACAAGCTGTTATCAAAGTATGTTTACAATGAACCAACAGTGAGGAGGTGTGGCCTCACCTACCAGTCCCTCCTCCCCCTGCCTTGGGATGCGGACACAGGTCCTCGTCTCCTCCTCAATCCTCCTCCGTGTCTCTCCCTTCTTCCCTATGATGTAGCGGAAGAGGGAGCTGGGGACATCCAGTGTCACCCTAAAGCCGTCCCCTGTCTCCTGCACGTAGGAGCACGCGTCACATGCTTCGTCCTCGTACATGTCATCCTCCACTGCAGCAACACACGACAGTTTCACTTTCGTTTTAAATGAACTCTTGTAATACTTGTTTATAAATAGCAATAATAATGACAATAATTAGTTATTCATTGCTGCTATGCTTACTGTAGCATAAAACATGTAACAGCATGAAAATTATTTTCTATACATGTTTGTAAGAATTTTATGATAAAATAACTTAGATAAATTGTTTAAAATAAAAATGATGTCACACTGCATTGTAATAGAGGATCAATACAGTTTTAAAGTAATTTATTTATAATTTAAAAATATTAAAGTATGTAGTAAAAATAATTTTAAACCTAAACAAATTACTTTAGAGGCACAGCACTCCAAGCTGAGAATGTTAACTTCAAGGCCTGTCAAAAGGCCACATAGTGAGTAAACCTACCAAAACCAGTGCGGTAGTCGTCAGAGCTGCTGGTATCTGCACCATCAATGTGGTTTTTGCGATAACAACGAGGTCCAATACGGACGATAGTGGGCCTCAGAACGTCCATTATAAACTCACCAACTTATCACATCAACCTGAAGAAACCAGAGGTGTTAGCAATGACAGGTGTGATAAGGGGTGTCAACAGATGGTAACATGAAGGGAAATGTCATAAAGTGCGGTCACATAAGACAGTGACTTCAGGGGACATGTCATACTTTATCTGAATGGTGGTGCCATAAGGGTTGTCATAACAAGTGGAGGTATAAGGAGAACTGCCACCAAAATTAGTATCATAAGGGTTGGTGGCACAGAGTGGTGATATAAGGGGTGATCTCATAATGGGTCATAGTGGAGTCATAAACAATGTTGCAAATGGTCTGATGATGATATGTGGGCCTAAACAAAAAACACATCACGCATCGCTCAAATCACACTTTGCTGCCTCTTATGGTATTTCAATTAGGGTAGATACCACCAACTGATTTCCAATAGGCAGCCATTGTTATGTTTCTTTTGATTTCCTACTAAGTTTATTAATCCATGGTATTGAAAATTTCAGACATTAATTAGTCTCCATCGACACATGTCATGTATAAAATGCGTGAAAATTTCATATCTGTTTCTCCTACAATTCAGTTTCTAACCTGATGCCCCTTCATTTTTGCTTCAATCAGCGGCCGATTGCCAAATTACACCTGTATGCATATGCACCTTTTCACTGTCTGACAAATATAGTTATTTCGCAGCTGTGACATCACGCTATGCAGAAATATACTTTCCATTCAACTAGTCCTACATTTAGTCCTTCCAGAAATTAACAAAAAGTGCACAATGCAGTTCTTTTAAGCAGGACTACTAGGAATCCATTTGGTGGTATATCCCTTACTGCCTAGGGCCCTAGGCCACCCAGCATACAAGGACCCGTGATTTCACGAGTTCAACTGGCTCAATTCACATTAATTCACCGGATTCTGTGAACAAATTTGGTGTGTCGATACGTGTTTCCCATGAAATCACGAGTTTTTCATGTGATGACACGTCCCTGTGAAACCGTACCAGTTTTTGTGCAGTGTGGCATCAGAGGCAGCTAGAGCTGTCAAAATATGACAGCTGTCACTAGGTCTAGGAGCATTTCTGTGTATTAATACAGTTGTCATTTTGCTTGGTGATATAACCAGGGGCAATCCGTGTGTGGTTCAAGCAGAAATGGAGTGGGTGTAAGGTTTGACAGAAGTTTGTGGAGCCTGGCCCTGCCCCTGCTGAGGTATGAGAAGTTCACGATTTTTTCACAGAACTTCTGTCTATGACTATGGAGGCTAAATATGTTGTGAAATTGTAAATAACAGAGCTCATCGAGATTAGTAGGAAATGAAGGAAACGTTATTATATACTTATAATGATCGCCTATGGAAAATGTAAATGTGGTCTGACTCCAGTACTGGCCTACAGAGTCAGAGAGACTGGTTGACATGACGTCAAAACCATTTTGTGTGGTATCGGCATGCCGTTCAAACCATACCTGGCAACAGCATATGACTATACCAACATACGTTGTTTTTATTGCTCTCAGTAACTATTATTATAAGTGTCTGCCACTCTGTGTGTTTTAGAGGTTATACAGAAAATATCACAACGAACAACATTCTCGCAGCCATATTGTTAAATGCCTTAAATTGTCACTAGGTGGCGAACGTATTCATTCCAATCTCCTGGACGGCGCCACTGGTGTATCAAAAGTGCCCGATTGAGCCTAGCTTGATTTATCCAGGCTCCAAGACAGGGAGAACTTTGGGAAACTTGGTGACTGGAGGGAACCATGCGGTATTTCTTTCTTAGTCCTGTACTTATGGTAAGTCATATGTATTAATACCATGAAATATATCGCCAGCCGATATTGGTGTAAACATGTTTCTGTACAAAGTCCATGGAGAGAAATGTTGACATTTCCGCAATTACATAACTAATAATGTTCGTACGAGTGAAGCAATCATTTGTTTTATAGCATAACGCCTACTAGGCGAGCGGCAAATCCGCAAAAAGTGCCTTATTTTAGGAGTTTAAATGCCCCCCCCCCCCCTACACACACCTGAATGTTATATCATTGGAAAGCACTGCATCTCCCCGTCATAATTAGGCCTGTCGTACAGTTGCCAAGTGGTGCAGTTTGCGGTAATTCAAGGTCAAACAAGGTCACCGTCAAACGTTCAATTTTAGAAACTGCGCTCTTCAGAAAACGTCTTCATATTTAATTGGCTGCATAGCTACTTTATTTCATGAGTAAATGGTCAAGCCATACATTTTTAAAAAGCACATTATCTCTGCTTCAAAACGATGTAAAGAATTTTTCTGAATCATGGAAACATAAAACTAACGACACGCTCGAACAAGGTCACCCATAAAATGTCAGATATTACAAAGTTGACAATGCAGCGAACATCATAAAGTTATACTGGTTGCGCATCTGCTTCAAGATTATGGAGATGTCATACACTGTGTGAAAGACAAATTTCACCCCGTCATAATGCGGTATGACATGACGCTGCGAGATGAAGCATTGTGTGTGGAGCGGCGGTCAAAAGGAGTCACCGTAAATCTATGATTGTTGGAAATTGCGCCATCACGCAAGCTAGTGTATGTCATTGTGTCATTCTATGACTTTTTCATATAGATTTTAAATACTTGTGTTTTTTCACTTATATTGACCCAAAAGGACTCGAAAAAAACTTTCCAATTTTCCGTCCAGTTTTTCGTGAGAAAATTCAAGATGGCCGCCACCGGTCACCAAAAGTCTTATAATCGCTATATCTTTGGCAATAAACGGTATAGAAACTTGAACTCGGAATCGTATTTATATGTTTTGAAGTATGATGAATCCAATGCAACCATTATTTTGATGAAAATAAAATGAAATTATACCAGCATTATAGGTTTTAAAATAACCATTAAACGTTAGATCCAAAATTCGTCTGCAAGATGACTCTCCTCTTCACTCTAGCCCTCTTTGTCCAGAATGTTGGTGCATGTATATTCAGCTGTTTCACACTTGCACAGTTGTTTGCACATGTGCCATCTTACCTGCATCAGGTAGGAAGTAGGGTTGGAAACAGGACCTGTTCATAGCCACATAGCACCAGATCTGACGGATACATTCCAACCCCAAAGCCACCAACGGCGCTGATCACATCGTCGGAAACTTTCAGGAACATCTTGAAGTATGTAGGTTTTCGCTTTCCCTGTGTTCTGTGTCCATTGATGTCCGCTCCAATAAGTGTATGAAACCCTGGTAGAGCTGTTTGTCTTGTTAGGACGCATGGCATCGTAGATAGGCTTGAGTTTGACAGGGCGTCACTTAGCTCCTGTACCCATCATCACAACGCTCTCTGCACTGAGTTCTGGAACTCCGCGCAACGTCAACAAAAGTACATCTATATCACTGAAATAAATGTGTACAATGATACCTAGATCACCCAGTGCTACAACTGCATACAGTATTATCAATGTATCTGCACGCCTTTGTATCCTTTCTATTCAGGAATGACTTTAGATCTGGGTGGGTGTGTTATTATCGACCTTATTGCCCGGGTCAGAAGATATGCCAGATGTTCTTTGTTGCCTCGTATGATCTTTCAACGAATTGGTGCTGTAGTCATCAAAGAGTAAATATGCCGCGCAGTAGCCGAAAGGTTTGCTGTTAATTGCGCGAATAAAAAATGCTGAAAGGCCTTGACAGTTATCAATGTGACCTTTGTGAACACTAAATTCATACACAAAAGCCATGCAATCGATAATGATGACAGGTGACTCTCCGGATGCTGTGCCTCGGCGAGGTATGTTCTATCATCTATCGTAGGTTGTCTCTGGTACACTGTCATTGCTGTCGCATGAAACAAATTCTTACCCTCGTGTGTGTCTACCTGACTATCAGTGTTATCAACAAAAAAGAGACGCTTTTTGGCCGATGAAGACCTGAGTGAACATAGTTCCCAGCGTGTTCCTCCATGTTCTGCTGCACTCCCTCGGCAGTTTGAATTACGCATTGTATGACTCTTTGTATGGAATGCCAACTTCAGACATTGAGACGACTTCTGGACGTGTCTGGCTTCTCCACTGGTCGCAGCACTGTGACATGCCAAACATTGAGGGAGCCTGAATCTCACCCAGATGTACTCATCAACCTATCTACTGGGCTACACATGATGTACAAAATTCGCTCCTGAACACTGTATGTGCTGGAGAGAAAAGGTTGCAGAGATTTGTGCACGGCACACTTGAATCAGGTTAATCATGCAGCTTCTACAGCCCCATCAAAAGGTCAGGGATGAAAACATTTGCTGACATGGCAACACATAACAAGTTCTAGTGTGGCAAGGGAGGTGTTGTGACAGCAGCTATTAGTCCGGAGATTGTGTTCCGCAGAGCCCTGTCGTTGGCGGGATGCAGCGATGACGTTTATATGGCCACAGTTCTCGGCCATTGTTCATACTGATGGTACAATGCGGAAAACTAACAAAGCGGAACTGGGTCATCAACTGGAAGCTCAAGTCGAGAGAGTGTCTGAACTTCCGCAAAGCACCACTTCAACCATGGTGTATATTAGGGTTGCCATGGCTGTTATTCAAATGATGGGGGTACCAATTCAATTCATTTGATGCATTAGCCTTGTCATACTTCAAACAACTTCTGATAGGATTTCAAAAAGCTGACACGGTTGTGGAAGTGTTTGATAGATATGATGACGACAACTCTGTGAAAAACTGCGGAACTACACACAGAAGTATACATGTACTGGTGGACAAACAATGTCATCATCGATTTGCCAATATTCAAAATTGCACCAGAAAATAATAATTATACAATTGCAATGTACTCAACGCAACATCATAATGTGACTGTAAAGCGAGCTTTTTGGTTTTCTTTTTTTGGCAAATTATTTATTCATCAAGAAGGATTCTATATTTATAAGTCGATTTGGTGCGGCGACTACAAACATTCTGCCCACCTATAATGCACTGTCATCCTCGTCATCATCACGTAGAATGTCTAGGTCGCTAACTGAATGTGGATTAAAAAAGTTTTCATTGCCGTGACATGTCCACAGCTTTGTGCCACACAAACTGTTCTGACTGCATGCACAGTTGTTTGTGCAGCGAATTATACTTGTGCATGAGCAGATGACATCTTCCAGGAGCTCTGACGCCATTGGACAGGAAAAGGTTTTCCACTTTTTCTTTCCCACACATGCTCCAGTGGGAACAAATGTTTGGCTTGGTCACATGTGACGACATCCACACCTTCGCTTGCCAATGAGTCCGCCTTGCAAGTTCCTCAAAACCTGCTTTACATGGGGAAGTTTCGCCAACGACGTGTTTTTCTTGTTGACCAGCTTTAATTATAAACGGTTGAGGTTGGAGTGAGCATTCTTCTCTGAGCCATGAAATGGTCTACCTACCCCTTTTGCATCACAACGTTGAAAACTGTTTTATTCCCAATTCCAAACAAGGAGAAATCTGAGTCATATCCTGTTAGTGAATGCATGGCAGGACCTACGTTGTAGAAATGCGCACCGACAGCCCTGGGTCCTAACCAGACAAGCAGTTCTACCAGGGTTTCATACACTTATTGGAGCAGACATCAATGGACACGGAACAAAGGGAAAGCTAAAACCTACCTACTTCAAGATGTTCCTGAAAGTTTCAGACGATGTGATCAACATTCTGGACAAAGAGGGCCAGAGTGAAGAGGAGAGTCATCTTGCAGACGAATTTTGGATCTAACGTTTAATGGCTATTTTAACACCTACATTGCTGGTACAACTTCATTTTATTTTCATCAAAATAATGGTTGCAATGGATTCATCATACTTCAAAACATATAATACGATTCCGAGTTCAAGTTTCTATACCGTTTATTGCCAAAGATATAGCGCTTTAAGACTTTTGGTGATCGGTGGCGGCCATCTTGAATTTTCCCACGAAAAAGTGGACGGAAAAAACGGAAACATTTTTTTCAGTCCTTTTGCGTCAATAAGAGTTAAAAAAACACAATCATTTAAAATCTATATGAAAAGTTACTGGACATATATTTGCTACATAACTGCGTATAATATACATATATTACGGTCATTTTAACGCATTTTTGGCTGGCATAGCTTTATTTTACTTTTTTTCATAAAAATAATAGTTGCATTGGATTCCTCATACTTCAAAACATATAAAACGATTCCGAGTTCAAGTTTCTATACCGTTTAATGCCAAAGATATAGCGATTATAAGACTTTTGGTGACCGGTGGCGGCCATCTTGAATTTCCCCACGAAAAAGTGGACGGAAAAATGGAAACAGTTTTTTTTCAGTCCCTTTGGGTCAATATAAGTGAAAAAAACACAATTGTTTAAAATATATATAAAAAAGCCACAGAATGACACAATGACATACACTAGCTTGCGTGCATGGCGCAATTTCCAACAATCATAGATTTACGGTGACTCCTTTTGAACGCCGCTCCACACACACTGCGTCATCTCGCAGCGTCATGTCATACCGCATTATGACGGGGTGAAATTGGTCTTTCACACAGTGTTTGACATCTCCATAATCTTGAAGTAGATGCGCAACCACTATAACTTTATAATGTTCGCTGCATTGTCAACTTTGTAATATCTGACATTTTGTGGGTGACCTTGTTCGAGCGTGTCGTCAGTTTTATGTTTCCATGATTCAGCAAAATTCTTTACATCGTTATGAAGCAGAGATAATGTGCTTTAAAAAAATGTATGGCTTGACCATTTTCTCATGAAATAAAGTAGCTATACAGCCAATTAAATATCAAGACGTTTTCTGAAGCGCGCAGTTTCTAAAATTGAACGTTTGACGGTGACCTTGTTTGACCTTGAATTACCGCTAACTGCACCACTTGGCAACTCTACGACAGACCTAGTTATGACGGGGAGGTGCAGGGCTTTCTAATGGTATAACATTTAGGTGTGTGTAGGGGGGGCCATTTAAATCGGTCTGTTTGGTGGTTTTGCCGCTCGCCTATACTCCCCAAAAAGCAAACATCGGGTCGACAGTTAATCTACCCATCAAACCATGTCGGGCCTTTCCTGTTTCACTCGGGTTGGCATCTTTTCAATTCGGTATTACCAAGTCTATTACAATCCATACGTGTGACATCCGTCAAGTGTATTAATAAATAAAAATAGATAAACTAAATAGCGCGCATGCGCACGCGCACGCGCACGCGCACGCGCACACACATAGGAACTTAAGATTATATAAATCAATATTAATCAAATTAAACTCTGGTTTTAAAACCTATACTACTGAACATTTGTATGTAAATTATATAAATTAATATAAAAACAAATTAAAGACTGGTCTTAACACGTACAGTACTAAAACTGTGTATGAATGTTATAAAAATCAATATAATTTTTTTACTAAGACATTGCATGTAAATTATATAAATTTATATAAAAACTAAACACTGATAAAAACGTGCATAGCACTATAAATAAATTCTATAGAAATGTCCATCATTCCAAAACATTTTGAATTCATTAAAATGTCTAATAAAACGATAATATCTTTAAACACTTTTTTTAATATAGAAAGTGTCCCAGACGCAAGAATGTTCATAGTAAATTCATTCAATAGTCAGGGTGATGTTGCGCCAAATGACGAATCGCCAATTTTTTTTGTTTTGCCTTGATGCAGTTTTGGCGGATAGTTCTGGCGTAGGCGTCCGTCACGCTTTCGTGGTTGAGCAAGTTCTGCAAGATAAGACGGCGTCAAACCATTGATGGATTTATAAATCATTACCAACATCCTTAAGGCGATTCGGCTCTCAACTGGCAGCCAAAGCAGCTCCTTCAACACTGGTGTGACGTGGTCGTGTTTACTGGTGCGTGCTATTTGCCTGGCTGCATTGTTATGGACACGCTGCAACCGAGTTGTCTGTGATAACGGTATGGTATGCACGAGTGAGTTACAGTAGCCTAGGCCAGAGGTGACGAGTACTTTGACAGCACTTTCGTGGCTTCAGTTGTCGGATAGTGCCTACTGATGACATACTCTACAGATGATAGTTACATGCGACACATACAGCAGTCACGTGATCTGTCATCTTCAGATGTTGGTCCACGTGAACTCGCATCGTCGCCCATTGTCAAGGAGCAACTTCCATACATCTGAGATAATATTTTGATGTAAAGACCGTCATCTTTGGTTTTTGTCTTTTAATTCTAGCATGCACAGCGCCATCCATCGCCCGACTCCCCCAATACAGTCTGTAAGTCGCCTCGCCGTTTCCACTTGGTCGCCTGGTGTAGCAGGATTGTACGACGCATATAATTGAACGTCGTCGGCATATTTATGGTACTTTGTGCCATGTCTTTTGAATATCCGCTGCATTGGTGTAGTGTACAGCGTGAACATAACTGGCCCAAGGACCGAGCCCTGTGACTCACCACTCTGTAGCGGAATAGTCGCGGGTGTTTTTGAGTCTATCTTGACACAGTGGGTGCGGTCCATACCGTACTCACCATGCAATAGTGTCTTCATCCATCCGTTGACGACTCACGCATTGGTTTACGATTACGAGTTTGCTTAAAGGACAAAAAACGCAACGGTTTCGCGTCATACACCTAATAGAGTTTATACAAAGTAACAATTTCCACATATACTGAATTTTTTAACGTCAGCGGTTTACCCAGAATGTGACTTTAAAGTCTAAAATTCCAGCGAAATCCACGATGGTCTAGACGCCGCCATCAGTGAAGGGTTAACTTGGCTTGGCCATTCAACGCGCGGCATTCTATGTCTCTGCTGAAGCCGGTCAGCTTCCTGCGACGTTGTTAAGGGTCAACAACTTCGAGTCTTCGACAGTTCGTTCAGTTGGCGTGACATCTAGCAGCTGCTTATAGACGTGTATCTAAATCTGTGGTTAAATCTATGATAAACTTTAGTAATTATGCCTTACTGTTCAGCATACGGTTGCAATAATAGTTGAAACAACCGGTAGTATTGAAGCAATGGATTCACGTTTGCGGGCATACTGTTTGGAACCCCTCCAGTCCAAGTACAGTTCACTTTGCTCGGTCCATTTTGAGGAGAAATGCTTTGAAGTAGATATGTAGACATGTACCATCAGTTGATAGGATGATTTCAGCGATAACAATAATAGAAAACTTTATATTTATCGTCATCAGCATGTTACGCGCGTTGCCGATTTGCAAACCCCATGCAGGGAATCTGCGTGGAGAGCGCCTCACCGTCGTGACGTCATTCTTCGTCTAAGATGGAGTTGCTCACAGTATTTGGAGGGCTGGGTGTTCCCCCAAAAATGTCTGGTAAACCGCTGGCGTTAAAAAATTTAGTACATGTGGAAATTGTTTCTTTATATTAACTCTATTAGGTGCCTATGCCACGAAACAGTTGCGTTTTTTTTTGTCCTTTAATCCCTTGGTTTTGTCGCGCCACTGAACTTGATCTTCGAGGATATTGGCGCAAAAGATGTCGTTATTATTATTATTATATTATTAGTAAATGTTCATGGTCAACAGTGTCAAATGCACTTGATAAGTCCAACATGACAACCAGCATTGCACGATTCTTGTCGAGTACACTAGCAATGTCATGATGAATATGCAGTAGAGCTGTCTCTGTACTGTGACGCATCTTATTTGCCGATTGGTATTATTCTTGCAGCCCATTCAATGTGAGATAGTCAAGCAGACGAACTACAACTGTCTCCAAGACTTTGCCGACGAACGTTCTACCTTAGAATACCTTAGGACGGTTCTGGTCGTAGGATTCTGTATTCCTCTGTGATCAGCTCTTCGTTTTCATTATCTATTAATATTAAATCGCGTGTTCTGGTTCTATTGTTAGTAATTCTTAACGGTGCTTCGAAGTCATATACAATATCCTGGTTATATCAAAATTGGTCTTGTCGTGTTTTAAATGAATTTAGAGATTTTGCTGTTACCACTATACCACTATATCAGTTTTAATTGACACTGGTATGTAATTCTTTCACAGTTCTTTGTCGAGAATGTCGGATTTCAGAAGCGTTGTTTTACTATTGTTATTCTCAAAATGACAGGAGAGAGTCCTTGTTTAAAGCTGTTATTCACTATTTCCACCAGATAAGGAACATGTACACCTACTGTTGTCTTCAACAGATCAATGAGGCAGGAATCCAGCCTGCATGTCTTTGAAGGACATAGTCTAATGATGTTCTTCATATATATATATATATATATATATATATATATATATATATATATATATATATATATATATATATATATATATATATATATATATGTGAAGAACATCATTATACTATGTCCTTCAAAGATTGGTGGATGGATCACGGATTCGGTATGACCTTTCCTGACTGATCTTACATGGTGATCATCTAACACTGTACATTCACGACAATACTGTAGCTGTACACATTCAAGTATTTTATTATGTACACATTAATGACAATTCCCCGACAAGCAAACTATACATACAATGGTATTTAAATTTTTCCTATACATATATATTTCGGTATGGTGATATATTGAAAATCCAACAACGTGTGCACCGTTTGAACAGTGTGGAAATGTTATCTCGGAATAAAGCCCCGGGCACGGGCATGGTTCGGGGTCCTCACTAGAGTCCATACTCGCACCACGATTATTCGTGGCTCACCTATATGGGCTGTCCTCCAAAGGAGGAACGAATAACATTAAGTCTGCGTAAGTCTAAGTCAGGTATGTTACCTGTCACATCCATCACAACTGGCAAATGATAATATACATATCAATTACGTTACACCTGTTGAACATGTAAGATCTGTCACATTCCTACATTTCTTTACAAATGTATTTGGATGTATGGTTCATATATCAAGCACCCCTACATTAATAAATCGCCTGTACACACTACCCATGAAGGGGTATATAATGTATTTAGTAATTAGGCAACAACTCAGTGCACTAAAAAAACCTACCTAAAACTATAAAGACAAGACATACGTAAAAATAATTAACTAAATAAGCAAGATTGTCATATAACCTAGGCTGTCACTGAACATAATATCTATACGTACCTAATCACAATAGCATGATATCTAAGCACTATTATTACAAGTCCAAGGAAGTTTGTTTGGAGTATTCTTGCCTATCATACCACGATGATAAGTGTAAAAACAAGCAATGTGAGTGATGTTTAAAACATTACATATAACCAAACGACAATACATTAAGTTTTCACAACTTGTTTGGTTGTACGTACGTCTATTTGTTAACAACGTTTAGATGAAACAAATTGCGAATGCACGTATGGATGGTGCCATCTTGCTTGTCTCACTTGGTCACAAAATGTCGATGCTGTATTCAAAAGCTTACAGTACAGGCAACGTCCGTCCACGTGGTAGTATAGAGCGTTACCAGGAGCCGTTGTTCATTTGGTATTGCACCAAACTATTCAGGGACCCAAGTAGCATACGGTCCCAAAGTGTCACGGTTGTATTCCAACGTGCAACACCTTGCTTACGTTATGGGCTAATCCGTATGACTATTGTTGTGCGTTTCCTTGCATCCATTCGAGTAGACCGTTTATGGCGTCTTGTCGACCTAAACTAATTAAAACGGTGAAAACTGTGTCCAACGTAACGCACAATGTTGGGAGCTTCAGCATGATGGCATTGGTGTTATCGCAACGTGCCTCTTCATCTGGAAGTTCCATCTTGAGAGCGAAGTTGACACGTCCTACCGTTAAGTTTCCATAGTTTGCATCCAGCTGGTGGCACAGCCTCGTTTTCACCTCAATTTCTGAAATAAATAAACAATATAACAATACAACCGGGACTATCACAATGTGAATAGTTATTCTACATCTATGCATGGATACAATCCTGATTAGTATTCAGCGTAGGTAATAGTTTTGTATTCCTTGCTATTGCGTTTTATTATCTATAATTACCACCTTTTCAGATGCTTTAGCATGGAACATTTGTTTCGTTAACTGTTTATTCTCTATAAATAAATAACATCGAAAACATGCACATTTCACCATTGTGTATTTTTTAGTAATGCATTTTCAACATACGTATACGGCTTGAAAAACTCCATTCCAAATGTGTGTGTGTGTGTGTGTGTGTGTGTGTGTGTGTGTGTGTGTGTATGTGTGTGTGTGTGTGTGTGTGTGTGTGTGTGTGTGTGTGTGTGTGTGTGTGTGTGTGTGTGTGTGTGTGTGTGTGTGTGTGTGTGTGTGTGCGAGTGTGTGCGTGTGTGTGTGTGCGAGTGTGTGCGTGTGTGAGTGCGTGCGTGCCTGCGTGAGTGTGTGTAATATTATATACCATTCCAGTAATCATCTAGTTCATCTATCCGCTGTCTCGCCGGTCTTCCTCTAGATCACTAGATTAAATGACCAAAAATGGAACGATGGGATGTGCATGTGATCACGCAAAACAAAAAATGTCATTTATTATTTTGTGATTAGTGTACCTTTGATAGGACGATAAACCCTTGAGTTATATGTTGTTTGCTAAAATGGAATAAATTATTAACATTATCCAGCAAACATGTTCACGTACCAGAGTGGATGAAGTCCCGACAGTTCGTCCACCTTCGATTTGATATCGCCTTCGTGAAGCGTCAATTGGTTTTGCAGGCGGGCAGCACATTCCGGACATGGAAGATTCCGGTCCATGTTCTGTGTCGTCTCCCGAGCTGCCAAACCCAGTATCCCCGGGTGACGATTGACTTCTTCTCTTGGTGTCGACAGTGCCAGAGGTCGCCCGCATTCACGGCAGTGAACGTTTCCGGTGTGAATGTTCTCGTTCGTAACCCACCTTGGTGGGGTGTTGTCTGGTGTAGCAAGGTTATTGTCGTCCTGGTCTGTCTCTTGGTGAGGCGATCTGTTCGATCCTATTTCGCTGTCATGTTCACGCGGCGGGTAGACAAGGGAGTTGTTGTTGCCGTGTGGTATGTCATTCGATGGTCTGCAAATATGTATGCATTATTAGAGAACGACGCGAATAAAATGCTATTAATTCACGTATCATTTAATATGTTGAGTAATAATTGTGTATATAATTTATGGACGATTGTGTTGTATTCAATAACTGAATAACGTAATTTGTTTTTTAAACTGGTTGGTTTATAGATATTGTGTTGTAGGTAGTAGACTACATACGGCATCCCGTTTGTTATAACATATATCTATTAATGCTGTTCACTTGGGAACTATGTGTTGCATAACAGATGTAAATGTATTTACACCACACCTAACCAAATATACCATGGAAATTATCAAGTCTAAGTTGAAGTAATTTACGCTGAATGTATGCAAGTGTACAACTGATTAAAAGAATATTAGAGTTAGCTTAATGTTGTTATAAATTGAAGTAGGAACTCACTCCGCTCGCTGAACCTGCTCAGCCTCGGGACGATTTGAGTTTCGGGTGAAAGGTCTCGACCTATGGTTAAGACGAACCCACAATTACAAACTATCATAACACGTTTATAAAGGCAGACAAGCTAACACATTAATATGAGCTTACACAAATAGTTATAGTTTCTTATTTCTAATGAGCTGACGGCAATAGAAAACGACCTATTACTGTATAATAAATGTAAACGACGATTATGCTTATCGATAGCTAAGCATAATGCTAGGCAACAAATGAGAGAGGTTGTAAATAGATACTATTATCAAATACTGTGAATGTAGTAGACTTCGGATTGACATCTTTTCTTTATTAGAGATATAATACAAACCAAATGTAGTGTTGCCCTTTACAATATATACATACAAATCTAGGCAAATAATATATATATATATATATATATATATATATATATATATATATAATATATATTATATATATATAACGTAACGGGAAAAATAAGGGAGGAACGTTAAATAATGTTACATTAACAAGATTTACCACGATTGCCATCTAGAGTATTTACTCTAGATGGCAGGTGGACAAAACAGCTCTTTGGCTGATGGAGAGTCCAACTAGTATATCTATGTGTACCCTACCAGTATGATGTATGTGCTGATTATATATCTTAGACAACATGCACATATATAACGCATCTGTTTTATGTTCATGTTCGGTGTCAAACACAACATAATAATTTAATTACTGAACGCACGTATCAGCAGGAGGCAGATTCTGGCCCTGGTCTTCGTCTCCTGAAATCCCAATGTATATCCTGGCGGTCTCCGTATCGCATGCATCTGCATGCCGGTACGTGTCTGAGTCTTCGTTTCGTGAAGGCCCAATGTTTGTCTTGATTGTCGTCATATCGCATGCGTCGCCATCAGATTGAGAAAGTAACGGACTGTTGCTGTTGTGATCATCATCAGTGCTCGCATCTTGCTCACTGGGTAATTTCATCTTCTGAACGTTTCCTGAGTGTTGAGTGACACGATCAACCCGCCCTGTGAAAAGAAGACACCTGCTCATTTAAACGTTCTCCTTCGCGCACAGCACCCCAGTGTCAGTTATTCACCGGCGTCGGAACGACATTGATATTCGGGTTGCGGGTTAGGGTGGGGTGGATGGATTTAACTGGAGCTTCGGTTCGCCATTCCACTTCCGGGGTCGCGCTACCCGAGATTATGATGTCGGAAGACGGTGAGGGAGAACATATTCGGCGACGTTCGTTTTTTCATCGTATATTCTTTTCATATATATTGTGGTACTAATCCATTATCCAGCCCCTCCCCCACCAAAAAGTATATACTTTTAAATTGTTTTCGGATTGGACCACCCACAAATATCTGGAGCTCAGTCCCCCCAGGCCACCCGATTCCGACGTTTATTATAGTAGTGATAATCAGATAAATCTAAATCCACATAAACAAAGTTTAGAGGCGCATCAGTGCAACAGGGTTAATCGATCTTAGAGTCAATAAAAAATCCCAGTTGTCAACAGATTTATTGAAACGCCTATGCGTTATGGTGGATAGGCAAGTTTGTAAAGGTATGGTTTTAGATGTCGACGAAATTTAGCAGTATGTTCAACTGATCTAACATTAGAAGGAAGCATATTATAGTAATTAGTTTATCTCAGAAGAACACCTCATCATAATGTAGCCTACAAATCCTGCGCTAAAATCTGAGTATGAACATTTGTCTTAATAGTTAATGAGCCAAGACGTGTCAGTGACAGATATGTATATATCGAAACCAGTTAAATATGCGTCTCGAAAGAGACCGAAATCATGCAATGCGTCTCCAACACCGTTGCTTATGTCATACTTCATATGCCTGAGTCCGACATTTTTGTGAAGATGCCAGTGCATTATTGCAATGATTGTCATCAGCCAGTGCTAATTTAGCATCGGCTGGATACTGCTCCGTGTATTGTCTCTACATACATTAGTATGTAGAGACGTTAATTAAATGTGTAATAACTACGATTACCTCCAGTGATTGCGACTGTTCCGTCTTAGCAGGTATCACTCACCCTATTTCACAGTGATTTTTTAAATTACTTATGATGGCGTTTGTTTATTTTATTATTACTTGCTGAGGTCAAAAATAAACATATCGTTCTTGTTGTTTTTGTTCTGGTAGCTATGCAACACGCACCTTCACGACACTGATAAACAACAGCGACAACCAAGAGGACGAGTGCGACCAAGCCACAGAGAATGTACAACCATGTCGACATTCCGTCAACCTGCACACTCTCTCCTTCTGTAGTCCGACGCATTTTCGTAGTATCTTCAGTCCGAGTTATTCTGTCTCTAGCACCGTCCCGAAGCGTCGTTTCGAAGTGCGTTCCTGTTGGAGGCGTTGATCTCTTTGCTAAAAACATCCAGTAATAATCGCCTTACAGTAGTATTAATATTGTATTCAGACAAGATGAACTAAAAGACGCGTAGTGGGTGAAAAAGTAGCAAGACATATTATGCGCCACACAACTCACTATTACTTTCTGAAACAAGATATCATTGTGTCTACCAATTACATAAATTATATAAAATGTGATTCAAGTAGTTGATAGCTAAACATATTTAAACTACAATATATTGTTACCTCAATGAGGCTTAATTAGAGGTCTAGTAGTTTGTCATTTGTCATCTGGTCAAAGTATGTTAAATTGCTTTACATTAAGTGAATTGATATTCTTTTAAAACAAATATTTCAATTAACTATAATGTCCTTATATTATATTTCGCTATAATGAATTAACGTATTAGCTGAACGAGTGTTAGCTTACCATTATCGTTTTCGATGCAGATTCCAGTGATACGATCTTCAAAATATCTGACAAAGAGAGATGTAATGCTTGAGTATGCATAGCCTGTGTATGTGCGTAGCTTGTACACAGTAACGATACCACTAACGTATATGTATCCAATGTAACTGTTTGTAATTATGTTCGGAAATGTGTCATAGGGGCCTGCATAATATATATATATATATATATATATATATATATATATATATATATATATATATATATATATATGTGTATAACGTTGATCCATACGGCTGGTATAATTAAAAAACTAATTAATCCTAGCCGTCATCGTTGTCGGAACTGCATTCTGAAAGAATGCAATTTGTGTGAATTGTAAAATACACTGGTCGCTCCGTACATGAGAGGCCTGCTATCTACTGGATACTGCACAACATGTTTCATTGAAATGTGAACACAAATCAGCTAGTAGCTCCAACTGGAGGCGCTAACTGGAAATGATATGGGAATATTTGGATTACAAGGGGACACTATATCACTGCTACTATACTATGATTCTATATGTCTTTATTTTTCTCTAAATGATATTATGTCAAGATATACTCACCGGTCGATGCACTCGCTACAATGAGCGTTCTTGTAGGGGGTGCATGGCGTAATCGTTGTACGGTGAACTCTCTCGCATTCAGAGCACCTGGTACATATGTGTCCACCAGTGACATCGTTGTAATGTCCTCGTCCGCAGGGCACACACGTAGCAAAACATCCCGTCTGTAGACAATAACACTTCGTTAGCTGCATAAAGCCCACTCAATGCGTAACAATGGTTTTGTTTCACGTATAAGACGTTAGATGTTAATAATAATTAGCATTTTCACTTTGGTTAGCTCTGCCAGTTTATATACACTTTATTTTTAAAATAAATCAATAGAAATACACAGAGAAATGGTTTAGGATGTAGCGACACGTTAGCTATTGTCTCACATATACGGTAAACATGTGTAATAAACGTGTTACATTATATTGGATGATAAGCACCTGTAAAATGCATAGAGCAAGAGCAGAGTAAGACATTTATCGTTGTCTTCAAGTGTGAAGTCTGCCTCACCTCAGTCTCGAGAGTGCCTTCTCCCGGAGGACAAGTCGTGCACGGGTGGCAGCAGCCATCCTTCTGCCCGTATCCATTCTTGCATTGTCCGTATCTGTCCGGAGTCTCGAGCCCGAGGTTTCGGCATCTCGTGGATTGTCGTGTCGCATCGATTAATGAAAGCTGAAAATGAAAACCAAATACTTTAAGATCTCACTGTTCTCGTAAATGAAGGTATACAGGCCGTACAGAAAGTGCATACCTTGTAATGCAAATATCAAAATGAGTGTAAATGGTGTAGCGAATTGCAACACATTGTAGTGAAAAGCTTCGGCCGTGTGGGTGTATATCCCATAATCAGAACATTATTTGCGTTGCAGTTTGTGTTGAATTAAACATTACTCAAACATATATTACGTTAGTAAAATTACGATTACTGGCATATTAAGCCGAAGCTTCAAAGTGGAAGGAATAATTACGTGTTATTGCAAATACAACAGTATGTCATTGATGTCGTAGGCATATTTTCAATCTAGATATAAAAATAAATTATTTTCAGTATTCCATGTCAGCAATACTATACGCAAGTGGCGAATGGAATCAGCAAGTAGTGTGTCTGTGTCAGACCTTTTTTAACACTTAATCGGTTTGCAATCATCTTAGTGAAACAAAAAGACACAATACGGTTATGATGTAATTAACCTTTCCACTTATCGCGTGCTATTGCATACATACCAAAGTCATAAGTACAACTATGCAACCTGCTGGCTTCTGGAATCGCATGATGAAACCTGAAACATAAAATACCACGTTTATCCGGTTGGTGACGCCACTGATAAAACACGTTCTAGTTGTTATCGCACCCGGCATGATTGTAACGAACTAGTATGTTTATATTGTGATTATAACGTCAAGATCATATGACCTCATCAGGCTTCTTATATGTTGAACTAGTCAGTATTTTTCTGAACATTATGCCACGCTGGCACTGACGGGGGTCACTGTCAGAGTGCTTCTCAGTGGATCTTTTACCTTGCAAACTGACATGGAACCGACATTACCGTGATTCTCCAATTCAACAGGGATACGCAGTCCCCAGTATGGAGAGCCAGTTTTTTTTTATACTAAATAAAGGTATTATCCCTGCCCTGACATGCTATTGAAACCGGGCCGCCTGGGTGTCTGTCAGGAGGACGCGCTAACCATTACACTATTACACTCTCCGCGTCTCTCTTATGTGGGGAATGAAGATCGCCAACCACTGTGATCAATTTGGTGATAATGGATTTACCACACCTTTCTGAAGGTCGAGCAGCTTAGTAGCAGTTAAGGTTAGTACATAAAGAATAACTCATGTTAGTGGTTTTCCTAAAGGTGTGTGCATTGGAAGACCAACACACAACAATCTACAGTTTGGTGCTATTAGCAGTGCGGACATCAACGGAGGACATTTATAAACAACGTTTTGCTATAGTGTTTGCGTTCAATAAGGCGGGTTTATTGTGTATTTTGTGATTAAAAGAGATTTCATCATGTATGTGCTTCGATCTCTGTATGCACCCGTCGTGCAAGTCTTTATGTGTGTGTGTGTGTGTGTGTGTGTGTGTGTGTGTGTGTGTGTGTGTGTGCGTGTGTGCGTGTGTGCGTGTGTGCGTGTGTGCGTGTGTCTGCGTGCGTGCGTGCGTGTGTGCGTGTGTGTATTACTTAAACATGTATCATTTTTATGCGTTCTTACGTGCGTCAAAGGTAACAAAAAATTTCAATATCACAAATAAAAATCAGGAGATAATGGGTTATGGTCTTTGGTGCGCTGACGCTGTAATTTTGCTAAAAGAACATCTAAGAAACCGAAAAGTATGTTCGCTTTGCCTTTGTGCTCTTCGACCTGCTCAGCGACCTTGAACCGTTGCAAAAAGCGAGGTCGTGTATCCACAGCAGATACTGGTCTGGACATGTAAGCTTGACGTGTTGCATAAACATGGTTACAAGTAGATCGTGGATGCAGCAAATACATCAATCCGACGCTATTGATGCTGTTGATTCGCGTTGAACGACCGAAAGACCAACTAGTCTAAGAATAGACCTACACACACTGGCCTACCTGCGAAAGACGAACGTAACTGGGTCAACAGTGTAAAACGGGTGATATACCAAAATGGCCGCTGTCGTGTCGCGCAGCGAAGTTGGAGGCATTTCGTAATACCTAGCTACGCTAAATATATTACTTGTTGGCTCAAGAGCACCACGGGAATACGATTGTCCTGCTCCGAACAATTGGCATAACATTGTATAGGATATTTTATAAATGATTTGCTTTGTGTCATTCGATGTTACGCTGGATTATAGGGACATCGACGTATGCCTACTGTTGCATGAAGAAGGTAAGTGCATGCGTCGTCTTATCTAGACAACTTACATGTTTAAAACAGCGTTTATCGCGGATGGCACCATGTGCATCCGTGCCACTATACTCCATCCTAGGACTAGGTGGACTCTAACCCCGATTGCCAGCCCTACGTGAATAACCGTTGGGTAACCACCACCACCCTCCCCATATCAATTACTACGGTATGAATAAAATAGAACACAATGGACGACCACATTCGCATAGCCGCTCTCAGTTGACACCACTGACCTATATAAAGACTCAAAGTGGAAGACTATAAGAAAATATCCGTTATCCTCAAGTCTGACATCTTGCAGTTCATGTAACAGCTTGATTAGTTAAGTGTCGAGCTGAAATGTCGGTTATGAGTTGCTTGACACTTAGACTAAAACGCAGGTTCATTAATTGCCTTGCCGTATTCTCCACGATTCAGACGTCGGTACAACATTGATGACTATCGTTATGCGATACAGTGCCCCAAGTAGTCGTAACATTTTAATACATCGTAACTGCATCCTGGCAGTGTGAGAACGGATAAGGCCATGTCACAATACATTTAAAACTTACCTAATCGAACGTGATACAACCAGTTGAAAACATATCAGTTACATACCAAATGCCAATAAAAGATTGGCCGGAATAAACCATCTGCAAATGTTGCCCCCAGGGCAGCCTTACACCAGAACAGGGTAGAAAACACAGATTGGCTCTGAGACCAACTATGAAATAAAAACTAAAATAATTATACAATTATCAGACAGGTTATACTAAACTATTAACAGTATTCAATATTAAACTTAAATTCACACAAAAATAAACAGAGGATTAGCCCCGATTAGCCAGCCATTTAGCCCTTCACACGGATACCATCCGAAAGCCAGCTAAGTCACCAGACTATTTTCTCGGCGAAGTTACGCAGCCGGACAAGAGTCGGTTAAGTGAGACTACGAAAGACTCAGTACTCATGTGTCTGGCAGACCAGTGAAGACTGAACAATAGCTAAGATACCACACTGATGTACAGATACCACACTGATGTACAGTGGTGTCACAGCATCTTCTACCAGACAAACACAGGCCGCTGGTCACTGCGGGCAAAGTGAACCGACCAGTGGAGTGAGACCACAAGGAGTGCTGGGTGGTAGTCTGTGTCTCTGTGAGACTAAGACCTTGCATTATATACAGTGATCAGAGTACAAGTCTCTGGAATGACTTGAAGACAATCAAAAGAACCCCTGAATGTATTCAGAAGCTCTGCCAGCCAGGTAAAATGGTAAAATTACGTAGCCAAAGGTAATTCTAGGGTGCAGATACATACCCAAAATAAATCCATAATTTATGTTTAGCTTTTAGATTTGGTTCCACGGTAACAAAAGTGTGCCAAGAGGCCCCGCAATCCTTTAGGCTATATATTGTGAATGTGTATTAGAGTTTGTATTTTGGTGAATCACAGTCACTGTCACTGCCTCGGCTGTTCACCACAATCAACTAATAGTTTTGTGATTTGCTTTCGTTATTCACACGAGATAACCAGAAGCACAGCCAGAAGTTGTGTGAATGCAGCGACAGGACTGTTCTCAATCAAGATGGAGTTATCGATAATATAAATTATCTGTTTGTTGCTTACAGATAAAAATATTGTTTTAGAATGTTGTATCAATATTCACCATAGTCACACCGTTTAGGGATCACAATAAATACAACTCTCATTTTGTAGAAAATCACTAAATTCTGAAGATAAAACCTGCAGGCAGCTTTCCAGTTCAACGTGAGTCCAAAGGTTATTTGCACAAGCATCGGGCCAAAGTTCAGTAATTGGTCACTCTGATTCCCGTACTTACATGCTGAACATTTCTGAATACAATTCCAAAATCGCCCTGGGTCTGGTTAATTAAAACTAACATGTAGCATATATCTTTAATTAAAAGCTACTAATATCCTCAGTTTATATAAAATTAACAATGTTTTAGCATTCATTAAAACACTATCATATAAGCATGTAGAAGTACGTGACCGAACTGTACAGCTGTTAGGACAAAACGTCGTACGTTTCAATAAGATATGCTCCAAAGTAAGTTAATTTCTGACATGTATGTAACAACATACAACATTAAAATCAAGGCTATATAAATAATTACACATATACTAAGTCTAAATTCTTAAATTTATAATAAATCAAATAATCAATTTGACAAACGGAATATTAACGTGATAATATGTCTACCCATTTATTGAATCACTGTCTGTTAGGGCTACATAAACACAGCCCAGTGGGGGGGTATTTGAACTCAGCCACAGGCAGCCAGACACTAACCACAGACTGACAAAGCAGCCGGCCTCCAGCCAAAAGCAGGTAATCCTTTCATAAGCACCAACACAAATTCCTTCACCTGTCACCTGACATAACACACATAAACACCCTTAACCACCTGTCAGTCTCACACAGATGGCATACTCTATTTCTTTAACCGTTTCACAACCGTCGATGTCATGCAATCACTTTACTCTATTCATAACTTCTTCCCTGTGTGTGAGGCGCCATATTTTTGTGTTTTTCACCTGCAAATGCTCTGTGCTTGTTAAGTCACAGCTTAGAAAGACGGACAGTCATAGTCATGAATCACACCGTTAATCACGATTACAGGCTCATAATCATGGTTTAACCACATCATTAATAATTAGTTCTGATTACAGGCACAAAATGGCGGTTTAAATGTGGAACATGAGCACTTAGAATCGAGCAGTCAGTGTTTTGAGTCACATAATCACAGTTTAGAATTTGGCTACGTTTTACACAATCAGACCAAGACGTGGTTTTTAATCACATAAATTCACATGGATTTGGATCACAAATGTCAAATCAATACAATGCATCTATGTACAAGAACTATTGTAAATTCATTATTAATATATATATATATATATATATATATATATATATATATATATATATATATATATATATATATATATATATATTTGGATCATGAGGTATTTGTATTTTGCTCACATTAAAAGTTTAAAAACCCTCTCGTGTGTGAATTTGTTGAATAATT
Source organism: Oasisia sp. SBJ-2009 (assembly GCA_964017155.1). NCBI lineage: Eukaryota > Metazoa > Annelida > Polychaeta > Sabellida > Siboglinidae > Oasisia > Oasisia sp. SBJ-2009. The sequence goes on from OZ024860.1 coordinate 36,156,882, forward strand.
CCTTGTTTTATCAGCTTGGTACAAGATAACGAAATACCCACACACATGTATATATATATATATATATATATATATATATATATATATATATATACATACATACATACATACATACATACATACATACATACATACATACATACATACATACATACATACATACATACATACATACATACATACATACATGTGTGTGTATTTCGCTCACTGTGAAGGTCTGAAAACCATCTCGTGAGATAATATAATTTGTTCAAACAGTTGAATTAGCATGACCCATGAGTTATGACGTATTCGACGAAGATAAAGTTAGTTCGACTGCACGCAGAACATGTATCGGAGTCCTCTTGAAAATAACAATATACATACAAACTATCATATTAGCTATGTAACCTTCTTGGGACAGCAATCACTGACACAACAACCACAATACCTTACACAAGTATATGTATGCTGTTGCGATATTTACGATTCAAGTCGATTGTCAATAATATATATATATAATTACCCTCTCCTAGACAGGGTTACGGTTGTACCTCAACACGTTTATCAGTGTAGCATCAGACCGCTGGATTCCTGTTTCGAGTCAGTATTGTGACATTTTCTCAGTGTATAACCACGGTATAACCATGGTGGTTATACACTGAGAAAAAGTATTATTAAAGTGTTGTTAAATGAAATTTAGAAGCAAACAGGCTGGTTATCATTACCGAGGATTCCATGAAACACACAGGAAAATAATTAACCACAACGAAAGATTTACCTGTGAATGTATCGCCACCGTAGCAAAGCTTGTGTAACATACGTGTGTCGGAGAGAGCGGGTGCCGGTTGAATGATAGTGTGTGAGTGTACTTAGTGTAACAATACGCGTTTCCTGTATGGCCCTTCGTAATGTAGGTCGTGCCTAATGACTAGTCTTTTTAAGTATATCGTGCCTTGTTCTCTGGTAGTTGTGACATTGGATACACTGATATTAGGTTAACATTTATCTCATTTTATCTAATTTAATTAATCTGAAAAACAACAGACTATTTTTCACAGCGCATTGATTTACTGTGACACCGTGTGTGAGTGGATGCATGAAGCCCGAACATTTCAGAACATTCCATTCATGACGTCAAACGTAAATTATAAACAACAATTAAATTTACATCGGTGGAAACATAACAGTTATAGTTATTTTACCGTGTGTCACTGGTTACGAACATTCGAGCTTTTAGCCTTTCCTATGAGAATACGCTAAAAGCCTGACCATTCTTGACCATGTATTAGTATTATATATTATAAACAATAATATAATTCACATCGGTGGAAATGTAATCGTCATTTTGCCGTGTGTTATTGACTCGCTGGTCACGAACACTCGGGATTTTACAAATAATATGTAGTGCAAATAACATTACTTATATTGGCGTTCAGATTTCTCTCTGAAGAATTGTTTGCATGAAGTAATTTGTGTAAAGGTCATTGTAAGATTGTTGTCTTTTTTACAACTGAATTACATCAAATTTTGAATCACAACTTTTATAAGTGAATCATATCAAATAGGTAATAGCAGGTGCTGGGACGCCATCCCAGATGTCATGGCCGAGCTGAGTGATATTGGCTGACTCGTCAGATGGGGCTTGCTGGTCTGCCGCTTTCTACGACATGACCTGCAGATTGTCCTGCAGCATGTGCAGGAACAGGTTGTTGAAGTTGGGAACCAATGTTTTGCCAGAGTTTGCCGAGATAGAAGATCATGGTGGACTTATTATCAATACGCCCCATCGTCACGAGTCTCCATCCCCAAGATCTCTCCTGAATTGAACGTAGACACACATGGGCCAGGTTCCGCTTATTGTTCTTGCTCTTCATGATATACTTATTGTGAGTATGTTTTTGTTATGACCAATATTTTGTCCGTAAGTTTCACATGTTCATCATGGTGTGTAATATATTTGTTTCACTAAAATGTATGTATTGAGCTCATTGTAATTAGCGGTGTTACTTGTCTTCTTGTTACATCTCAGTAATAATTTTAATAACAATATTTATTCATTGCAACACATATACATTGACTTTCCCATACAATTACTTAATGTAAGAAATTCCCTCAAAGATACAATACGATAAATGTTAATTGTTTGCAAATTTTTATTTCTTCATTCATGTTTCTAATGTTATTTTATATTTAATCTTAAATAGATGTCACATTATTAACATGATGCAATCATGGCCAAAATACAGTCACCAATGTATATCAAATATGGTGACTCATACCATAATATAGTTACAATTACCGTCATAATTGGTCAGGCGTCTTTGAATCAACTCGACTATACATAAACACATTACTGAAATGCTCTGAAATAGATTATCAGGCAATTGATCTCGAACACGACAACGCCCAACAACAGTTGGTAAGCTGAGGGGAATATTTACATAGAAACAAAGCAATTGAACTTGTGTCATTGTATTCATAGAATGAATTCAACACGAGTCACCAATCAACGTCGTTGTTTTTAACATCGATTGAAAAAGCAAACGTTTATTATCTAAGGCATTTTATCGCGGTCACTTACAAACTATGACCTTGTAATTATGTTGATATAGTCCCTGTCTTTTCAGAAAAGGCATGTGTACTGAAACCTGATCGTGAGGTCACGCCCCACTGCACAGACTCTGTCTCAGAGGCTGTAAAGGTCAAGTACTGGACCACGACATCCACATGATGTACGAGTAGATAACTGCTTTAGTTGCTCAAGGCATTTTCATGAAAACCCACTGTTGTTAGTTGCACCACACGGTGTAGATCTTGCAAACATGCGTACATTGTCATGGTGGAGAGGTAGGTCGTTTAAATTAACTTAGTGTAAAATGCCTTAGTAGGTATATCATATTCGTGCTTGTCTGGAATAGGTCGAGACATTGAAAATGGCTTCTCGAAGAGTACGATGTTTCGACTCGTCACCTATGGGCCTTGTTCACGTACTGGCGTCACGTGAGTTGGCTCAGATTTTGGCGGGATAATTTGGTTGTAGATGGCCGGCAGATGGTATCCCTGGTCTATGTTCATAACTAAACTGCACCTTTAACTTGTATGTGAAATGCTGCAGACAAAGGCTGGTGATAGGTGCGGGTTCGATTCCCACAGAACCTCGCGCAAAGTGAACAAGGTTTCTCTGGCTGACCGATACCAGCTTCTTATATTACGTATTTCAGTCTACCGTTACATCTCCACATTACTCGATATGATCATTTCAGCCTAGACATTATAAATATGTTGAGGGAATATTTATCAGAATTGACTTGCATTGATAATGCAGCCATAATAGTGTTTTGATAATGTAACTATAGGCTTACATTATTCTGATAAATATTCCCTTTGCAAAACAAAACTATTAATTTTTTACAATATGTTATAGGATGTTTGCATTTAGTTTTCCATAGAATTATATGGAATAGTCTATAGGATTTTTACTATAGAAAACCATAGGATATTGCCTATAGAAAATAATATTCTATAGAAAACCATTGGATATTTCGTAGTTTTCTATGGAATACTTCCTACAGGGAATATCCTACAGAACATTTCCTATAGAATTGTTAAAAACGTATTTAGAAAACTATAGAAAATATTATATTGACTGTATATTGACGTTTAATTCTTCACATTGTCATGAACCAGAATACGTATCGGACATGTTGATTCATATAAACCACGCATGATTAAAATCACAGAATGATCTAACACTTATCGTGACTTTGTGACGCTATCAGTACAAAAACAGGGCTCTGTTAATATTTATTATTTATAAAGCACAATAGCCAGCATGTTCAAAGTGTTGTATCATAACATATCAAATTACTCATTATGTGCTATAAAATTATAATAATAAATATAACCGTCAAAATTATGTTCACATAAATAAGTATACACATTAAATTAATCATATTAAAACTGTTAATAATTTATTAAACATAGTAAATAAGTAAAGGCGATGACTAAAAAAATTGTAAAACTAATTATTACACCATTTACATGTCAAGCACATACTAAACATTCGCACAAATAAATAAATACCGACAAAAACAATACATAATTTTTATGTATATAAATAAGGCAAGATAAAATATTTAGATCAATGTCTTTAAATGTTATGGGATATTTAAAATGTCAGCAGTAACATGTACGAAACACCACATGCATGCATGATACACCACAGTCTGCACATGTGCTGCGAGATACGGTGCGAACGAATCGTGACTTCTGAATGACTTCAGGGCTTCTGCAATGTACATATCCGGAGTGTTTATGAACTATGTGTAAATGCAGCAATTATCTACAGAGGGCCACTTTGACACATCATCTACCCATTCCGTCCTGTCAGTGTCAAGCCTCCAAGCTGTACGGGTCTGGGACATCTATCCCGATAATGACAGTTTCTGCGCTATAGCGATTCAACGACACACTGTCAAGATGGTTTATTTGGTCAGCCAAGTGTGCCATTACTCACATATGTCCATGCACACAAAGAACTGATTAATAACAGTTATAACAGCCACAAAACGAACGACTAACCAACATAACATAGCACTCCCGGCTTAGCGCCGCTGTTGTTTACGTCTTTCTGCCCTACCTGCCCTACGCGACCCTGCGCATGCGCGACATACAAAGTCTTTGTCATGTCCATGAGGATAGCTGCAACATACTAATGGTTGTACAGTGTCTTGAACAAATCCTCTACTAATCTCAACTATGTGGATTTTCGTAATTACAATCTTACAAATCACGAAACATAGATTATTACTTATTATGCGCATGAATGGTTTGGCGCCGTCTTATCTTGCTGAACTTGTTCAACCACGAAAGCGTGACGGACGCCTACGCCAGAACTATGCACACGCACACTACAACATTGCACCAAGGCATAACAAAGAAGCGTTATAATTTCTTTTTAGTGCTATACACGTTTTAATCAGTGTTAATGTTTCATATTAATGTATAGATCATTTACATATACATATTTAGTAAGTGTTAATTTTATATTAATTTACATAGTTTACAGAGGTTTAGTACTATACATCTTTAAAACAGTGTTTAATTTATTTTAAATTTATTTATATGATTTATATAATTTACACTCAAAGGTTTACTAGTGTACATCTTAATAAAAAAATTGGTTTGATTTATATAAATTTATATAATTTATATTTATTAATACATTTATTATATGTCTTGAACAGCGCATCGATCCGCCATGCGAGAATTAGAGCTATAGAAAAACAATATTATTATAAATACTATTATAACATCATATTTACATCAATATTTACACATGCCGTATCATGCCCAAATGACTTTAAACGGACCATTAAGAACAGTTGAATATTTTCCTTGTAAAACAAGCATGTTGCCCATTTTAACTGATCGGTATGAATGGAATCCTCCTCAGTCATCTGCCAGGAGTGTGACCTCTTGGAAGAAAGTAGCATTGAGTGATAATTAGGTTATCGGCATAAATTGTGCGAAATAGTGTATGTTTGTCACATAATCATGTTGACATATTCTTTCTAGTAACAAGACAATGTGCCGACTGATTCCTTTAGAATGGAGTTGCTAACAGGAGGGTTATGCCACAAATAGGTGGCCCATGTAGTCAAAGCCTCCTGGGCCTGAATAGATTAAAGCAGTTGTATTATAGATAAGTAAGTCAGCACAAAAACTATAGTAAGAGCCTAATGTCTCATTCAATTGTCACTTTATTTTGTTACGTTTGGACCACCTAACAACATGCACGCCAAAGCAAGAGGCACTGCACGGACGTAGTTCTCATGATCGTCAGATGCAAATTTTATATATGTACAAATAGATATGACATGTAACACATTACAAACACCCAATTGTGCCTATGTCATGTGCTAATCCAGCTCACTGCTGTGCGATTCCTCGAGTTTGCACCCATTCGACTAGAACGTTCATGGCGTCCGTTCGATCAATATCACGTAGGGCAATGATCATGTCGTGCACACAGACACGCAAAGTTAGGAGTGCATCCATGATGTCATTGCTACATTTAGCACAACGTGCTAGCTCTTCCTTGATTTCCATCTTGATAGCGAAATCGATCCGTCCAGACGTCACGTTCCCGTAGTCGCCGTCCAGTATACAGCCCAGTCTCGTTCTCACTTCAAATGGCACAGCATCAATTCCTGAAATAAATAAGAAATACACTATATCGTTGAACAGTCAAGCGCAGAGGCGCAACAAATAACATTATTTGGCATAAATATAAATGAGCACAAGTAAAATTCGTCATTGGAGCAAGAAACCGCTTAAAATGTGTGGTGGAAAAACAATTTCAAACAAATGCTTTCGGATTGGTTTTATTTGTCGGATTTCGACAAAACGTTCGGAGACGGATGATCTAAAGTACATAGGGATATCACAGAAATGTAGCAGCCTAATTAAATGTGTCGGTTGTTGTGTATAAAGAGAACGGTATGTAACAGTAGCCAACGGCAATTTATTCGATATAAACTGGAAGTAATGCTACTGTTTAAGTTGCGGTAGTGCTGGTGAGAAGCGAAGGGACTTAGGTACCACCTGTGTTAAGCAATTATATATGTACGTTGGAGTTTAGATGAGTCTTTTTCTGGCAATGTGGTTTAGAAATGATTTACAATTAATTAGAGGCACTGATATTGTTTAGCAAATAACGCTGCTGGAAATTACGAATATAATATAAAACATTATTTGCATACTTGTGAAATGTACGGGTGAAAGGGAAATCACTGTAACAAAAAACAGCTACATTTATTAAAGGAACATAACTGGAAAGTAGTTAACAATCTTCTTGTTTCGTTGTTATTTTATGCCAATAATGATTAGATCAGTGTGTTCATCATTAAGCTTCAATTTGATTATATCCACAACAAGATGTCAGTGAGGCAGTCATTTTATCACATTGTCTATGTAAGCGTTGTAGAAGACTCGTGATCAGCTGTATCAAACGCAGCAGAAAGATTTATCAAGGTTAGCGCAACCAATGTGGTGTTATCCATGTATCACTGTGAATTTTAAGAACAGCCGTCTCAGTCGAATTTAATCGCATACATGCAGATTGTAGATCATTTGACAATTGCTGGGAATAAAAACGGTAAATATGGACGACCAGTCACAACCTTTTCAAAAACAAATGAGCTTATCAATAGGACGATAATTCTTAAGTGACTTTATTGTGTACATATACACCCGTTTGCTTATTCGGGCATTACGACTTTTACCTTGTACATATGTGATGCGCTGAACAAACAGTCTAAAGACAAAAAAAATTCTTAAGTGCATTTTGCCACAATTGTTTTTATCAGAGCTTGCTTGACATTAACAGGAACAACATTATCATGTATTGACGTATTTATAATAGTTGAAACAGTCGCTCGATGCAACATTTTAGTAGAGATATTGGAAAAAGGGTCAATATCAAATGGTTTATTTGGACACTTTGGAATTGTAGTACTTGTGGATGTCAAACATTGCAGTGTATAGGGCGTGTAAGTCTCGCGCGCGAAAACGAGGCTGGGCGCAGTTGGGGGCAAAAGGTCCATATTCTCCATGTTAACGTATATGACTTCGTTTTGTTTTTGGTTGTAATAATCGAATTGTTCCAGTCTAACAATTTCAGTTATACAGTCCGAAAGATTATTACAAGCAAAAGCAGTGGAACACTTTACCGGTGACAATGATCACGGAAACCATGAATGTTATTATATATTATATATATTATAATGGTGCTTGCCATGGCAACAGCGGCAAGTACTTGCGTTTAGCGATCTTGACAAATAATGAAAAGTGACATTTTTCGCACAGTACAACCTGTTTGGACCAAACGTATACATGTGTTATGATTATGTGCATTTAGACAATTTATCAGATATTTAAGTGCTTATCAAAACCACAACGTACAGCTATGTAAAATGCAAAATCCGTAAAAAAAACACATACGGCTAAAATTTGTGGGGAGTGTCTATTATCTGCACTACATAAATCGCTATGTCTATGATAGTGTGGTAAACTCAATATTAAATCGGACATTTAAGATAAGAAAGGTATAACACAAGATATTTATGTCCTGATTTTCCTAATATTCATTAGTCGGAAGTTACAACTGTCATCCATCGAATATTATTCTAATGACCAGTCCACAAATCAGCTCCAATCGCGCGGAGTCTCGCCGTGCATCGTGACACACTTACGGGCCCTATTATCAAAAAAGCGGTTGTTCACTAACATCATAATCAACATCACTGATGACCACACCAGTTAGTATTCAGTGCAGTAACGTTTAGTCTTCAGCGAATTAGCAGTTAGTAATTCTAAAATCTAAGTTTAGTATCTAAAATTATCACCCTTTCACATGCATTGTAATTAGCATGGCACCTTTGATTCGCTAAATATGTGTTCACCACAAAGTATTTATTGAATTATTGAAAAAACGTTGTATACGACATTTATAAATCGCAAAGTTAGTCATTGCTTATTCGTTAATCATATGCAATTGTCAACATACCTATATTCTTTGCTTCTTCTAATGTATCTCTAGGAACTTGAGCAGGCAACTACAATACAAAAGAACAAAACATTACCCCCTCAGGCTCCAAACAGATAGAAGTCAAGTGCTCTACAATGGTAACTCTAGCTTTAGGTTATTAGTTATGTTTGCATAAGGTTCACTTGTAGAAAGATGTACACGCTCGAATTCACGTAGCTGAGGTGTGCGTAATGTGGTTGACATGTCGCAAACAGTGACCGGCGGACTACGAGCGTACATTAAGCATTCCATGTAAATATATAATATTAAATTTACGACAATGGAATAATGAGATGAAATATTTGGAGCTTTACTTTAAAGATCATGCCAAACATAATCGGAACATTTAGTTTAGTTTACCAGAACATTAAAACACATGCTTTATTTCTTGTGCTATCATATATCTGTATAATGTGTTGTTTGTTAGACAAGATGTATTATGTTCTCCCGCATGATCACGTACCCGAGGAGGTGAGGTTCCGACAGTTCGTCCCCCTCTGGTTTGGTCCTCGCCTTCTTGACGTATGAACTGGTGTTGTCGGTGGGCTGCACATGCATGACAGTGAAGAACCGGGTCCACGTCTTGTATCGTCTGTCTATCTGGCAAACACATCAACCCCGGGTCACGATTAATTTCCTCTGTTGGTGGCGACGATACCAGAGGTCCACCGCACACAGGGCAGCGATCACTTCCGGCGGGCGTGTTCGTTATACCAGGCCAATGTTCCCTTGGTGGGGTGGGGTGTCGTGGAAGAAGGATAGTGTCACCGGGGGTGTCTTCCTGGTCTACCTCTTGACGACCCGCACTAAGTGGTCCGGTTTCCGCCGTCGCATCCCTGTCATTTCCAAGTGGCTGGGAGACCGAGTCGACGTTGTCCTGACTTGACGGTCTGTGAGAAAAGTATCCATCATAATTAATCCAGAAATAAAATACGTTGCAGGACGGTGTGGATGAAGCGCTATATTAATGTTTCATTTAATATCTTGGTTAATAATGGTTCGTCTAAGTTGATGATGATTTTGGTGTAATCAATAAATGAATAATATAATTAGTCTTAAAATGTTTGGATTGTACAGTCGCACTGTAGATAGTCGGTTACGTGTGGTATTTCGTGTTATCACGATGTTTCACTTGGCGAGAATATACTGCATAATTGACGTAAACACTTTTACAAATATACCATAAAATTGTCCAGTGTTTCTCGAAGTTACGTAGACTGAATGAATATATGTGTATACTCATTAAACGTCTAAACAGGAACTCACTCAGCACGCAGTAATGGCTCACTCTCAGGACGATTGTTGGTGGAAGGAATTGTCAATCTGCAATTAAAACGACCACACCAATACAATATCAGAACATGTTTATAAACACCTCCGAGCTAAAAACAATTCATACATAAATTATTTTATTTTTAAATCACTAATGATCTCATACCAAGGAAAAACGACATTGTGTTTACAGTACGGGGCTGGCAAATGTAAACAACAATTATGTTTATCGTCAGATAAACCTATTGCTAGGCAACAAGCTCTAGGCTGTAAATAGACAGTGTTATTAAGTACGGTGAAGTATAACAATTTAACATGAACTAGTAACTCCAACTGAATTATTCTTGTACAAGACCGACATATTATCTTTACTAGACCAATACAATAATGATGGCAGTATAGCTGACCACAGAAATGCAAATTTTATTTAAACAAAATATGCATCGAGTGTGGTTCGGAAAGTTGTGTACAGTTCTTTTTGTTTTTACTAAAGCGAACAACAAAAATCAATATTATGAAAATGTGCACCCATGTATCGCAAACATTTGATGTTCCTGTTCAATGTAACACACTGCTCCTGTACTAACTAATAAATTTCGTGAACAAATGACTCAGCCATTCACTTACTGAACGCAAGTAGCACTCAGATTAGTGGTGTTTCTGGTTGTGTCCAAATCATTCTCATTAGCACCAGGGAGAAGTAATTCACGATTATTGTCGCGTTCATTAGAAGAGATCACATTTTTTAGTTCGATGTTCTCTGGGTCTTCCGATGGTGGCTTGTCACACCGCCCTGTAAAATAGGAAAAGTGCTCATTTAGACGTTATTCTTCACTGACAAAGTTTCAATGTAGGTTTTTCACCGGCATCGAGACTTATAACTTTATATTCTGGATGTGGTGGGTGGACTGAGATGTAGCTTCGGTTAGCCACTCCGCATCCAAAGTCGCACTACTTCGGATCATGACGTCGGAAGATGGTAGTAGTGGAGTTGAAACATATTCGACGACATTCGTTAGTACCAAAACATACACCTCATATCTTATGTAATCCTATACCCCTCCACACCAAAGCTACTGTATCCCTACCTTCAATACTGGACCAATATAAAGGGGCACACCTAACCAGACACCCGGTTGCGATACCTATAGTAGTTTATCTCAAGAGAACATCTTATCACATAGCCAAAGCAACATGCGCTAAAGCTTTAGCATACACATTTGTCTCGAAATGTAGCAAGTCATGAAGTGTCGTTGATTCAGGTTTTCTTGCATAAACTAGTTAATAATGTGACAGGAAAGAGACCGAAATCACGCATGGCGTCTCCCACTGCGTTGCATGTCGCTGAGAAATTAAGAACTGTAGCCCTACACCCGACAGTTCATAGAAGACGCCAGTGCATTTTTGCAATTGTTGTTACAAATAAGTCGGTACATTTTATACCCCGGCCAGATACCGCTCCGTGCATTGTAGCTACCTTTATACCGCTGATACCCAACCAGGGCAACAACCGCGATGAGTGCGAGGAAGACGTAGAGCATGTGCCACCACTCCGATATTCCGTCATCATCTCCATCTGTAGCTTGAAGCGTCTGAGGTGTTCTGTCTCCAGCACCATCCTGGAACGTCGTTTCGGGGTGCGTTACAGGCGTTACAGTTGGACGGGGCGTTGACTTCTTTTCTAAAACATCCAGTAGTAATGCGTTACAGAAATATTAACATCGCAACAACTGAATTAAAAACCAGTATTAATTCCTGCAGGCAGATGTAATTATATTGAACGTTATGTCCACTAATTATATAAATTATATAAAATATAACACATGTAGTTCATAGTTAAATACGCTTAAACTAGAGTTTATTATTATCTCATTGATGCTGTATTAGATGACCATTAGTTGGTCACTTGTCATATGGCGTTTTACTTTGCTAAGTAGCGTGGGAAATATTGGGTGCACTGGTATAATTTTTAAACATATTGTTCTCAATTACAGTTCGCGACAATGCATTAATTTATTAACTAAACGAAAGTTAACTTACCAACATAGTTTTTGATGCACATTTCTGTGATGGATTCCTCAGCATATCTGACAAAGAGATGAAATGGTTGAGTATGCAAAACATAGCCTGTGTGTGTGTGTGTGTGTGTGTGTGTGTGTGTGTGTGTGTGTGTGTGTGTGTGTGTGTGTGTGTGTGTGTGTGTGTGTGTGTGTGTGTGTGTGTGTGTGTGTGTGTGTGTGTGTGTGTGTGTGTGTGCTTAGGCTTATACAAAGTATCGATGCCACTAACGCGTGCGATTCCGTTGATCTTGAGGTCTCAGATTTTAGTCGTGGCTATGTTCGGAATTGTGTTATGGGGGCCTGCATAAAATAATATACAAATCCATTAACTCGATTCATACGGTTGGAATTATTAAGAAACAAATCAATACTAGCAGTCATCGCTGCCAGAACTGCATTATCAAATAATACAATTTGCGTAAATTGCCTATTTCATTGTACGCTGCATACATGTCAGGCCTGCGAACATGAGTCAGCTAGTAACTCCAACTGAAGGCGCCAATTGCAAATGGTATTCCCTGGACATATTTGAATTATAAGACAACAATATATCAATGCTATTATGGCATGGTTCCATGTGTTACTCCGAATGATATTGTGTCACGATATACTCACCCGTCGATGCAGTGGCTACAATGAGCGTTCTTGTAGCGGGTGCATGGCGTAATCGTTGTACGGTGGTCTCTCTCGCATTCAGAGCACCTGGTACATATGTGTCCACCAGTGACATCGTTGAAATGTCTTCGTCCGCAGGGCACACACGTAGCAAAACATCCCGTCTGTAGACAATAACACTTCGTTAGCTGCATAAAGCCCACTCAATGCTTAACACTGATATGGATTCACGTATATATTGGTAATAATTAGCATTAGCATTTTTAGCTTTGCCAGTTTATTTACACGTTATTTAAAAAATAAATCAATATAAGTACATAGAAAAATGGCTTAAGATGTAGCGACATGTTAGTTATTTTCTCACATATACATTAAACATGTGTAATAAACGTGTTACATTATATTGGATGATAAGCACCTTTAAAATGCACAGAGCAAGTGCAGAGTAAGACATTTATCGTTGTCGTCAATCTGAAGTCTGCCTCACCTCAGTCTCGAGAGTGCCTTCTCCCGGTGGACAAGTTGTGCACGGGTGGCAGCAGCCATCCTTCTGACCGTATTCATTCTTGCATTGTCCGTATCTGTCCGGAGTCTCGAACCCGAGGTTTCGGCATCTCGTGGATTGTCGTGTCGCATCGATTGATGAAAGCTGAAAATGAAAACCAAATACTTTAAGATCTCACTGTTCTCGTTAATGAAGGTATGCTGGCCGTACAGAAAGTGCATACCTTGTAATGCAAATATCAAAGTGAGTGTAAATGGTGTAGCGAATTGCAACACATTGTAGTGAAAAGCTTCGGCCGTGTGTGTGTGTATATCCCATAACCAGAACATTATTTGCGTTGCAGTTTGTGTTGAATTAAACATCACTCAAACATATATTACGTTAGTAAAATTACGATTACTGGCATATTAAGCCGAAGCTTCAAAGTGGAAGGAATAATTACGTGTTATTGCAAATACAACAGTATGTCATTGATGTCGTAGGCATATTTTCAGTCTAGATATAAAAATAAATTATCTTTAGTATTCCATGTCAGCAATACTATACGCAAGCGGCGAATGGAATCAGCAAGTAGTGTGTCTGTGTCAGACTATTTTATTTAACACTTAACCGGTTTGCAATCATCTTAGTGAAACAAAAAGACACAATACGGTTATGATGTAAATAACCTTTCCACTTATCGCGTGCTATTGCATACATACCAAAGTCATAAGTACAACTGTGCAACCTGCTGTCTTCTGGAATCCCATGATGAAACCTGAAACATAAAATACCACGTTTATCCGGTTGGTGACGCCACTGATAAAACACACGTTCTAGTTGTTATCGCACCCGGCATGATTGTAACGGACTAGTATGTTTATATTGATATTATTATAACGTCACGATCTTATGACCTCATCAGGCTTCTTATATGTTGAACTAGTCAGAATTTTCAGAACATTATGCCACGCTGGCACTGACGGGGGTCACTGTCAGAGTGCTTCTCAGTGGATCTTTTACGTTGCAAACTGACATGGAACCGACATTACCGTGATTCTCCAATTCAACAGGGATACGCAGTCCCCAGTATGGAGAGCCAGTTTTTTTTATACTAAATAAATGTATTATCCCTGCCCTGACATGCTATTGAAACCGGGCCGCCTGGGTGTCTGTCAGGAGGACGCGCTAACCATTACACTATTACACTCTCCGCGTCTCTCTTATGTGGGGAATGAAGATCGCCAACCACTGTGATCAATTTGGTGATAATGGATTTACCACACCTTTCTGAAGGTCGAGCAGCTTAGTAGCAGTTAAGGTTAGTACATAAAGAATAACTCATTTTAGTGGTTTTCCTAAAGGTGTGTGCATTGGAAGACCAACACACAACAATCTACAGTTTGGTGCTATTAGCAGTGCGGACATCAACGGAGGACATTTATAAACAACGTTTTGCTATAGTGTTTGCGTTCAATAAGGCGGGTTTATTGTGTATTTTGTGATTAAAAGAGATTTCATCATGTATGTGCTTCGATCTCTGTATGCACCCGTCGTGCAAGTCTTTATGTGTGTGTGTGTGTGTGCGTGTGTGCGTGTGCGCGTGTGCGTGTGTGCGTGTGTCTGCGTGCGTGCGTGCGTGCGTGCGTGCGTGCGTGTGTGTATTACTTAAACATGTATCATTTTTATGCGTTCTTACGTGCGTCAAAGGTAACAAAAAATTTCAATATCACAAATAAAAATCAGGAGATAATGGGTTATGGTCTTTGGTGCGCTGACGCTGTAATTTTGCTAAAAGAACATCTAAGAAACCGAAAAGTATGTTCGCTTTGCCTTTGTGCTCTTCGACCTGCTCAGCGACCTTGAACCGTTGCAAAAAGCGAGGTCGTGTATCCACAGCAGATACGAGCCTGGACATGTAAGTTTGACGCGTTGCATAAACATGGTTACAAGTAGATCGTGGATGCAGCAAATACATCAATCCGACGCTATTGATGCTGTTGATTCGCGTTGAACGACCGAAAGACCAACTAGTCTAAGAATAGACCTACACACACTGGCCTACCTGCGAAAGACGAACGTAACTGGGTCAACAGTGTAAAACGGGTGATATACCAAAATGGCCGCTGTCGTGTCGCGCAGCGAAGTTGGAGGCATTTCGTAATACCTAGCTACGCTAAATATATTACTTGTTGGCTCAAGAGCACCACGGGAATACGATTGTCCTGCTCCGAACAATTGGCATAACATTGTATAGGATATTTTATAAATGATTTGCTTTGTGTCATTCGATGTTACGCTGGATTATAGGGACATCGACGTATGCCTACTGTTGCATGAAGAAGGTAAGTGCATGCGTCGTCTTATCTAGACAACTTACATGTTTAAAACAGCGTTTATCGCGGATGGCACCATGTGCATCCGTGCCACTATACTCCATCCTAGGACTAGGTGGACTCTAACCCCGATTGCCAGCCCTACGTGAATAACCGTTGGGTAACCACCACCACCACCCTCCCCATATCAATTACTACGGTATGAATAAAATAGAACACAATGGACGACCACATTCGCATAGCCGCTCTCAGTTGACACCACTGACCTATATAAAGACTCAAAGTGGAAGACTATAAGAAAATATCCGTTATCCTCAAGTCTGACATCTTGCAGTTCATGTAACAGCTTGATTAGTTAAGTGTCGAGCTGAAATGTCGGTTATGAGTTGCTTGACACTTAGACTAAAACGCAGGTTCATTAATTGCCTTGCCACAACCGCCTGCCCTCTGGTGTCTTGCTCAATTTGTGTGGCCTGTTCTTCGGAAATGTGTGTGAGTGTGTCTGCTTGTAAATAGTGTTCGGATGGTGTGAGTGTGCAGTAGTCGTGGTCATTGTCAAATGCATGCATGTTTGCAGGAGAGATGATCTGCATCAGAGCTGGGCTAACAGTTGATGAAGCTGCAAAATTTATTGTTGCATTGCTTACCCTTGTGAATGTTGTTTTGCTGTCCACCCTGTGTGCCTGTGGTATTGGATTGAAGATGATATTTGTGTTGTTCATGGACATGTCTAAGTGTTCTGCTTTGACTGGTGAACCGTTGTGCAGGCGGCGTGGCCTGTGGAAAGACTGCACAGTCTCTGTGCAAGTTATTTCTAGCTTCATAGCTTTACCACACCCGTAGTCGATCACAGGAAGCAAAGCAGCACGAATGTGTTTGCAGTGGGCATATGGGCCCATGCCAGCAGCACATTCACATTGCGTCTGTAGGATGTTGCCCTGCTCGTCCACACTCAAGTCAATGTTGTATGTAGTACTACGACGCATCTTGGCTCGGCACTGTGTCCTCACGAAGGTTGTCTCGTCCTTCTTGCAAAACCGCATGAAACGGATAAACCTGAAAGACATTATATGTTATGACAGTGATTTATGAACTTAAATGCAGAAAATACACGTGTTAACCTGTGTAAAACAGTATAAATGTAAACCATGTTCATAACTGAAACAACTCAATATAAAGTTCATAATAGTTTTGAGTATTGAAGTTACAGTTAATGTCTTTGTAAAGGACACTGCATGCAGCAGCATGGGCATCAAGCATTTCACTGTTTCATGTTTGAACCAAGAGTGTGTGCATGTCTTTGTGCAAATAATGTTTGGTATTTAACAGTATGTGAATATAATTCCTATTTACATATTTTACGTCTTATAAATAAAATGTGTTAACTACCTGTCATCGTAAAGTTCTTTTGCGTTTCTGTTGAGGCTGGTTCCTAATGGATGGAGAAACTGGTCGACTGTGTGTGTTGTTACAGGTGGGAGAATAGTGTTGCCTGTGACATCTCTGTAGTGGGTAGCATGGGGAAGAGACATGTGCCAGTTATCATCATGGTTGAGGTCACTGGTGGTATAACCAAAATTGCTGTTCCGGTCATATGCCTCCAATCTGAAAATAACATGCAGTGTAAATTATACTAGTCGTATAATATAGGTGTACACTTATTATTAGTAACCATTTTTATATAAAAAACAATTATTCACATTAAAACCAATAATTTGTTAGCTATCCTACATATGGATGAAATGTGTGTACATTAACAAGACAAGCCCAGCACACGAGTGCATATTAATTATTACAGGCATATTCATTATTTCTGTAGCCATTACAGTCCAGGTTACAGAAAATGACAACTCACAAGAACATGCCTGTAAAATGTCTGCTACTGTGTTGCCTGGTGGCTTTTACCTGAATAAACATTGGGCATTGCTCTAATCTCAGTTCTGGCTTGAGTATAAACTCCACACACGTTCACACCTACTTACTAAAGACCACAACACTAATGTGCCAAGATAATGGTAGTTAGCCTGTGTGTATTCACTGATCTGAATGTACTGTCAACACGTATTCAGCTCTGCGACTCCAATTGCATAACATTACGTAACCAATCCCCGGCTATTCACTTGACTGACCCTTTTATCCTTTACATTTCACACGTAATTAACGGAACTCAATACCCAATTCATCTGTAATAAATTATTCTAAAGTCACTGTTTACTAGTCATCTGGATACTTATGTATGTATAAAATAATTAAAGGTTACCCCCATTATCGTTCAGCGTGCCACTTACCGTTCAATCAATTCCTTTTTGCGGCCTCCTCGTCTCGCCCCTCTCCTTAACAGTTCTGTTTTAAGCTCCGGCAGAGTCAGGTGATCATATTTACCCATCACAACACAAATTGTAACAACAAAAACGAACTTAAATCACTATTTAAAACTCATACGTAGAAACGATACCGTAAAACGTGGGATAACCGCATGAGGCCTAGTGCCGGTACGGTAGTGGCGCCGCGTAGCGGGAAACAGGTGCTCGGGTCCTCATTCAACAGGGATACGCAGTCCCCAGTGTGGAGAGCCAGTTTTTTATACTAAATAAATGTATCATCCCTGACCTGACATGGTATTGAAACCGGGCCGCCTGGGTGTCTGTCAGGAGGACGCGCTAACCATTACACTATTACACTCTCCGCGCCTCTCTTATGTGGTGAATGAAGATCGCCAACCACTGAGATCAATTTGGTGATAATAGATTTACCACACCTTTCTGAAGGTCGAGCTGCTTAGTAGCAGTTAACGCTAGTACATAAAGAATAACTCATTTTAGTGGTTTTCCTAAAGGTGTGTGCATTGAAACACCAACACACAACAATCTACTGTTTGGTGCTACTAGCAGTGCGGATATCAACGGAGGACATTTATAAACAACCTTTTGCTATAGTGTTTGCGTTCAATAAGACGGGTTTATTGTATATTTTGTGAATAAAAGAGATTTCATCATGTATGTGCTTCGATCTCTGTATGCACTCGTCGTGCAAGTCTTTATGTGTGTGTGTGTGTGTGTGTGTGTGTGTGTGTGTGTGTGTGTGTGTGCGTGTGTGTCTGCGTGCGTGCGTGCGTGCGTGCGTGCGTGCGTGCGTGCGTGCGTGTGTGTATTACTTAAACATGTATCATTTTTATGCGTTCTTACGTGCGTCAAAGGTAACACCAATTTTCAATATCACAAATATAAAAATCAGGAGATAATAGGTTATGGTCTTTGGTGCGCTGACGCTGTAATTTTGCTAAAAGAACATCTAAGAAACCGAAAACTATGTTCGCTTTGCCTTTGTGCTCTTCGACCTGCTCAGCGACCTTGAACCGTTGCAAAAAGCGAGGTCGTGTATCCATAGCAGATACTGGTCTGGACATGTAAGCTTGACGTGTTGCATAAACATGGTTACAAGTAGATCGTGGATGCAGCAAATACATCAACCCGTCGCTATAATTGATGCTGTTGATTCGCGTTGAACGACCGAAAGACCAACTAAGAATAGACGTACACACACTGGCCTACCAGCGAAAGACAAACGTAACTGGGTCAACAGCGTCAAACGGGTGATATACCAAAATGGCCGCTGTCGTGTCGCGCAGCGAAGTTGGAGGAATTTCGCAATACCTAGCTACGCTAAATATATTACTTGTTGGCTCAAGAGCACCACGGGAATACGATTGTCGTGCTCCGAACAATTGACACAACATTGTATAGGATATTTTATATATGATTTGCTTTGTGTCACCATGTGCCATTCGATGTTACGCTGGATTATAGGGACATGTCATTTGTCATTGACGTATGGCTTACTGTTGCGTGAAGAAGGTAAGTGCATGCGTCATATTATCCAGAGAACGCACGACTAATGCACCGACAGTCAACTTGGACCAAACTATTATTCCAAAATAGGGATGTGAGGTTGTCGCCGCTGGGTGGTCGTAACAATGGGAGCCCGACTTGACTTGTATCAAACATATAACCCTAACCCTGACTATAAGTATAACCCTGACACTAACCCTAAACCTGACCTGAAACATAAACCTAACCCAAACTCACACCCCCATTTTGGAATAGTGGTTCGGTCCCAATCTGCCATGCACCGTCAAAATGACATAGTACTTTTGACGGTGCACGACTTCCGCAATTGCATGAAATTTCAAATAAAAAAAAAATTCCGAAAATTATCTGACCGATTTTATCTTGCCATTTGCCAGTAACGAATACACTTTTAGAATTGCTTAATTTTTTTTCTTCTGATAATAGTAATTAATTAAAATGCAACGGTTCTTCCTTCAAGTACATAGATGAAATATTAATGAAACTGCAATTTTATAAACTATTTTTTCTGAACATTCTTCTATTTGATTTTGTACATAAAACATAAGACGATTACTTTTGTCAATTATAATGGTTTTGTTGTATACTACGATGAAGGCCAATACATGTACTATTATTATTATTATTATAAGTATTTTTTTTATTATTAGTATGTGTATTTTTATGATAATTTATTTCGATATTTGATGCCATGTTTTATGATTTTTTTACTTTTAGTTTCTTTCTATGATATGTTGTAACAGCGCCTTCGAACAAGGTAACTTGGATTAATGGCGCTATATAAATGCTTTTATTATTATTTATTATTATTAATACATATTTATTTTATTAATTCAATTAATATATAATGTATCGTAATATTTCAACAAAATTATACAAATTACATATATACTAAAAACTAAATAATAATTCATGTAAAACTGTCATCAAAGAATGCCCCAGTGGCGACATACAAAAGTCATGTTTAATATAATTTTATAAACATTAATGATACATTATCATTAATTATGATAATTAATAAATTTAATATAGCCTAACCAACACACAAAAGTACGAACGGTATGCTAAAAAAGGAAAATAATACAATAATACCAATAAACAAACAAATATCAATTAGCTACATTAAACATGGCGGTAATTAATTCGTTTACACAGTCACATCTGCAAACATAAGCATTTGCTAACTATTAATAATAGTATTACTCAAAGACACCCGCTATCGATCATGTCGGTATCCGAGTGCTTTGTATACCACAATGCATTGCGTGCACGGGGAATAAGGCAAAATGGCGATGTCTTGAGACATGAGCTCCATTCCATAAACGGACTTCGTGCATGTTTGTGCTATCAATTGGTAAGCCATCACTGTAATCATATTATCGTCCACACAGTTTTTTTTTACACTTCTGCATATGAATCCCGCTGAAGCCAACCAAATAAATAGTCATAAAACATCGTCAAACATAGACCATTTTAACTGGCCACACTGAACTGCACATACTCGTGGACTGACATTATAACAACATAAGAAATATTATAAACGAACAGGTATGTTGCGCGATAATAAACTACGGCCACTAAGCTCGGACCCCTATCTCCCCATGTTGTCGGAAGGGGCGGCAAATCCAACTGACCTCCCTACCCGTGGTAATGTACGTATGCGTGGTTATATATTTCTAGCAGACTGTAAGAGTTATGACGTATTCGACGTAGATTAAGTTGGTTCGACCGCATGCAGAGCATGTATCGGATTCCTCTAACATGAAACAGCAATACTAGACATACCAAGATAATATCCTTCTTGATATAACACACAGCAATCACAACAACTTACACAGTCACAAGTATGCACGCTATTGTATTATTTACGATTGTCAACATATATGACAGTTTTCCTTACCTGTGCAGGTTTGCAGTTGTACTTCAACACATTTTTTTTATCTGTGTAGCATCATGCCACTGAATTCATGTTTCACGCACCGATATGCTGACACTAGTACCTCTAGTATAGCTGGTTCTAGCTGGTTGCCGTAAAACCGTGTCCATGACCCATGACGTCACATAACCACATGGCATGTGGTTATGTGTTATTAAAATGTGTTAAAAGCACATAATTTATACTGATCATCTGTTTATCATTACTGGCTTTAGGTGAACACACAGGGCAATAAATAATCACAGGAAAACATTTACCTGTGACTATTTCTTCAATTGACGTAGCAGAGTTCGTAATAACACGTGTGTTGGTGTCGGCGGCTGTCCGTCGTGTGACAACGTATGAGTAATACCTTCTTTGTGATTGGCTGAGGAATACAGTGCCGGTCTCGCCCACTGGTCATTGGTCTCGCCGAATGACTCCGTCTGACCTATATTGGATAGCGCGCGGCATTGTTGTTTCGACGCCCCCGAGCCGCGGCCATGTGGCGCCCAGCCGCTGGCAATCGGCCATCTTTTCAATGTTAAATGGCTCAACTTCAGCTACCAATATCTTAACATTAGGCTAGTATTATTTGTGTCTAACATTTGTTATGGTACTACTAACTATTCATCCTGGAAAATATGTCGTGTAGAATCAAACCAGTTACGCTGAAAGGTTATTATTATTGTTAAAGTGGAGACGGGTGCAGCAGCCAATGGATGGCGGATTTGGACCAAACCACTATTAAAAAATGCAATGCCAGGTTGTCGACGCTGGCAGTAACATTGGACATCCCAACTAATAGCTCATTGCCTTAACCCTAATCCAAATCCTAAACACTAACCCAAACTCAACCCACACACCCATTTTGGAAGAGTGATTTAGGACCAAACATGATCCCAGCAGCCGCCTGTTTGTTATTATGCTGTGTTATAGCCTACGTATACATCAGCCTAACACACTTTTATTAAGTTGCAAACATTGAAAACAAATAAATGTAATGAATTATGCCAACTTTGTCGTAACAAAACACGTCCTTTATTTTTGAATTACATGAATATGATTCATCATAGACTATTATATTGGCTGCCGTTGTTTGAATTGTCGGTCGACTATCCTGTTGTGTCTGACAAGAAGAAACTGCGCTTGGGCTTGTTGTAGATCATGTTGTGATTTACAAAAGGTACTGCTATAAACGTATTACAGAACTTTCATCTTATCGGACAAACGTATAACACTAGTGACGTTAGCGTTCAACACAGGAAGAACCAAACATGGGACAGGCAATTAGTCAATGTTCCATGCATGTAAGACAATTTGGAAACTTATAACCAACACTATCAAAAGAACCAAATATAACATATATAAAAATATGCAACATGGGAAATAGCCCTGTTAGACTCGGTGGCAATCCCCTGAAGAAAGTGTCACTAAACATTCAAAATCTAACAAAGTAATTGCCGTTCATTGGTTGTGTGTTGCAAGTGATCTATACGTCGCAAGTGACACGGTGATGTAACATGTTATCGGCAGGATAATAAATATTTGCAGTCAACAAGAGCCGGTAAAAAGAAATACATTTGTATTGTTCACTGTACATTTTGCAGACGTGAATAATTCTAATGACAAAGTGACATTACTTCTATTTGTGTAGCTTCATACAATGGGTTGACAGTAATGATTAAGACAAGACATCTGAAGAAACATAATCCCTAGTTACTGTTTTGATATATTGATTTGCTTCAGTATTAAGTTCAACTACACTGTACCGATCTATCATGAAAAGGTTATTGTGTGCACACACAATGAGATGTTTTGGCAATGTGGTCTGGAATGAAAGTATTTATAATAATTTTTGAATACCAGTAACTTGTATTTCTGAAATATACTTCTCACAACAAAGGTATCTTTGAAAAAAGGAATTTGTAAAAATGTGATTGATTTATTTCCTTTTAATATTCGTTCTTCACCCAGACAGTCTTTCGCAAGGCGGTCGGCTTTCTTAGTGACTTGGTCTGACATAGAAATTTCTCTACAAGCTGTCTGCATGGCATGGCATCTCAACAAAATAAACCAAGGATGTGTATGAGCACAGGCTCCTGTGACGTCACAATGACATCATGAAAATGTGTACATGTATAACATACGGATATAACATCGCTTCTATTGCAAACATAATCAATATAACACTGCAGAGAGTGATTATCTGAAGAAGGAAAAATACTTAAAATAGATTAATAAAACACAAAGAAAGAAATCATAACATCCTTTCGCTCTTTTCTGTTAATGTCAGCTAATTTTTAAATAATTCTCCCTTTCTTTTAATGATGTGATATCCAATTGAAAGACATTACTCAGTGCTCACTACTACAACATAATTTCTTCGATCGACACTCAACAAAACCACCAACATAACATACAATATCCTGCACCTGGTCTATTTCTGCTAAACGTAAGATTGATCCTGATTAACTCCTCCATGACCTTAAATATAATGCACAATGAGTTATGCATGGTTAATGATACGATCGACAGGTGCAAATAATATACCTTGACAACGATGAAACTCTGCCCATGATTTCTTTTGACGGAGACGAGAAAACCTCAAATTTTAAACACTTGTTCAGTGGTGATGCTATCACCGTGGTGACTTCTTGTGACTTCACCGACTTGTACTGAAAATAGAATACAAGTAATATAAATATAATACTAATATTAAAGTGAAAATATATAAGAGAAATATATGTATATTATATATATATATATATATTATATATATATGCATATATATATATATATATATATATATATATATATGCATATATATATATATATATATATATATATATATATATATATATATATATATATATATATATATATACACATATACCAGATATATATATATATATATATATATATATATATATCATATATAACGATGATTTGCAGTTACACTCTAATACCATAATGTCCGGTAGTAAGTAGGTGTGTTTCAACATTACAGCTGTTTTGGTATATCGTTATGGTTTTACAACACGATAAATGTTAATTGTTTGTACAATTGTTATTCTTCAACTATATTTCAAAATTATATTTTACATTTAATCTGAAATAAATGTCACGTTATAAAATAGATTTAATGCATATAGAATATTTTGTCAAGTATAATGTTATTTTTGCTAAAAATCATATTAGGTGGTTAGCAACTTAATCAAAATATCTAACCATGAAAATTTGAATAACACAATGACGCCATATTTGTGAAAATGTTGCAATCATGGTCAAAATACCGTCATCGATGTTTACCAAAGATGGTGAGTCATACGCAATATAATTACTATAATCTATGATAGATTATTGTCGTCGTTGGCCAGTCGTCTTTGTTCGAACTGACTGTACACAAACACGTCTTTGTAGTGCTCCGTATTAGACTATCGTGCAATCAACATTCTTTGAAGCCACACGTCAACGCCCAAAACAGTTAGTAAGCTGAGGGGAGTATATACACAGAAACAAAACAATTTAACTTGTGTCGTTGTCTTCATACAATGAAACGTTTGTTACCCCGGTCATGTTAACGTGGTCCCTTATGTACGTGTTGTGACTTTACTGATGTGGTCCCTGTCTTTTCAAAATATGCCTTGTCACTGTGTATTGAAACCTGATCGTGAGGTCGCGCCCTACGCCAAAGACCCTGTGTCAGACGCCTGTAAATGACGGGCACCGTGCCACCCCCACCCACCCTCCCCCAACCATGTGAGTCTGATTTATGAGTAGATAACAGCTTTAGTTGCACTAAGCATTTTCGTGAAAACCCATTGTATTGCTAAATTTCATGTTATTCTTTAAAAAAATTATTTATGATTTAATATGTATTCATAATAATATTGACATTATAATGTTTGTAGATGCGGCTGTTGAAATAAAAGTTAATTAATTAATTCATTATTCTGGTTATAATTTGTTCAAAATAAGCCTTATGCACGGCATATGATTTGTTTGTATTAAACACTTTTTATTGTCTATGATAAATACAACATGCAAAAGTTCCCAAAATTATATTTGTATTTTAGTGTTTCGCCCACCACGAGTGAGTGAGACGACGGCGTCTTGTCAGAGAGCAATGCAAGTTGCCACCTCGTCTCTGAATTCCTTCAAATACGACTAGACAAACACTAAACCCTGTCCTCCTGTAGAAAGAGTGAACTTGAGTTATGTACACGACAACATAATATCACGAGGCGCTCGTTCTCACGCGTCAGGATTAGGTTCGTCTCTTTTAAGATCATGACCCAGAAGGACGACACCGGCTGTTCTCATTCACACATATAAAATAAAATGTCATTGTATCTCTTAACAACACATAACAATCAAATCAAAGCAAATTCATTAGTGACTAAGTAATAATGTTAAGTCTTGTGTTGAAGTAATTCAAAAAATAATTCCAAAAACTCACTATGGTGATACAAATATGACACAACCGAAAACATAACGCAATGTAGCACACGACACAAACGCCATCCTCTGACCATGTCTAAGCAGTGTGACACATTTCATTTAATACAGAATCGTCGACAACTTGACTAGCCCCCATGCATTGTAAGGTTACACCAGTGACGCCTTGCACGTTGAACACGCCGTTCATTGTGTTCACTCGGACGTATCGACTGCTGGTGTCGACCTACACAATGAGTGATGTATTGCGCTGAATGGAATGTTGGTTCTTTGTGTGACTAGAATAATTGGGCTCTGCTTGAATAGAATAATATACACACTACTCGAACTGGTATCAATAGCTAGGCAGGGCCGGTGTGATATGGCCACATTTCTTAGCGCCATCCATCCATCCATCCATCCATCCATCCATCCATCCATCCATCCATCCATCCATCCATCCATCCATCCATCCATCCATCCATCCATCCATCCATCCATCCATCCATCCATATCTATCTGTGTGTGTGTGTGTGTGTGTGTGTGTGTGTGTGTGTGTGTGTGTGTGTGTGTGTCTGTGTGTGTGTGTGTGTGTGTGTGTGTGTGTGTGTGTGTGTGTGTGTGTGTGTGTGTGTGTGTGTGTGTGTGTGTGTGTGTGTGTAGGGAATGATAAATTATCTAGCTGTGGAATTTGCTTCCTGCCAATGTTAAATTAGAAGTAAATAATTTTTTATAGTTTTATTCCGCCGGCGTATAAAAACTTATCTCTTCAAATCTGCCTATCCTTCTTAGATTCCTAGCACCTTCATTCATCCGTCGACTACGTGCGCATTGTAATACGATTACGAGATTAATTAATCCCTAACGGACCGATCAGATTAGCACTCTCTGCAGTCATTACATGAAATGTTGTTTATAAAGCAGTCGATGGAGCATTGCATTTCTACCGTCAGCTCTGCTGGTGACGAATGCACATATGCCTTGCTTTGTCACTTCATGTGTTAGGTAGCATCTGGTTTTTGCATAAGTAGAAAAATGTAGTTCTGCACTTAACAGTTACACGTGTCTACATTCTCACCTCGCGATAAAACTGCACACTAAGAGCACAGCTGAAGACCCAGCACGGAATGCCGCGGAACCATATAGTCAAGACATCTAAAAACGTACAATAAATATGTAATGTAAGTGTTAGACGGGGACGCCAAAATATATAATAACCCACTGAAGGTTCCCCTGTACGAGGATAATGGAGAATACGGTCTAGCCTCAATTGGAATTGGAATTTCTTTATTCAACAGAAATACATATATATACCGTGTGACATTTTCTTGAAAACATAAATATTGCCAAGAGACTGCCACTAAAGCTTTAGGGGATGCGCCACTAGCGTGAACGCTACATACTATAATTGTTTTACACACGGAAGCAATAGATAATGTAGTTTGTTTGGCCATCATGCTCAGAAGTTAGCCGTTAGCCATTCTTGTTATAATACCTACCTCAGAGGAAGGTTAATTGAGTCATCCTCACTCTTTCAGCGATAAACCAAAACAATAATATCTCAAAGTATGAATACTCTAAATCTAAGAGAATAATAACATAATTATATGAGCCTGTGATATGTTGATATCGAAATGTATGCAACGTCATTACCAGCATGTAAATATGCAAATATATGCAACGTCATTACCACAATTACACAGTGAAAGACGCCTGGTGATATATCGGTGAATTTGTAATAAATATTTAACAAAATGTGTCATCAAAATAATGTATAACGTTAACTATCATTTACGTATGTTTTAATCACAGGCTACCCACACACAACTTATTGGAAGTGTGGCCCATTTAAACAAGACATACATTCGCGTGTATATGACAGAGCTCTAGTGTGTCCATCAACAATAGACACAGAATATACTACATTAAGGCACAATATTTTGGCGAATATATTTCCTGTTATACAGTAAAGAGCTTATAAACGGACCTATTTCCCAAGACGATAATCCAGTCGACTATCGTGATGACTAATGTAGATAAATTGCTTTGTGACAGCACACGGTTTGACAACCACACGATGTGACAACCACACGTGGGGGCAACCACACGTTGTGGCAACCACACGTTGTAGCAACCACACGTTGTGACAACCACACGGTGTGACAACCACACGGTGTGACAACCACACGTTGTGACAACCAATCCGTTTTCCCTTACACTGTTTGTTCGTTTTGGGTGTACCTATTTTCATATATATATATATATATATATATATATATATATATATATATATATATATATATATATATATATATATATATATAATTCAAACCAAACTCTCTTAAAATGAATACCAACATGACAACCAAGTTCACTGACCAATATAGCTGGCAGTCCAGGAACACTGTTCACAGACGCAGTCCAAATTAGAACGTAAGAGAGAAATGATACATTATTAGAGACACGAACCCAAAGCTCCTACATAATATCCGCCTACAGCCGGCCATCACATTCCTCACGCTACATCTCCCAAACATTCTGACAAAGACCATGACAAACACCAACATGTATTCACTTAATTACTCTGATGAAACAATAACTAAACATTCCTACTTTAATATAGATCATGTGGTGTCGGCATGCAACTAGTAACTTTACAACATGTAATGTTGCTTATTATAATTTATAAATTCACGAAAGGAAGTGACAAAATCGGCTAGATTAATTGCGTTGGTGACAATGAGATTACAGCTGGGGCAAACGCTTGGAGGAATTTCGAAGGGTTGATGGGAGATAGACGCATATCACCTAAACGTAAAGGAACTGTGGTCAGCTCGTACGTTATCCCGGCATACATGAATGCACTAGAGGCGATGGCACTAACAGAGACACAACTGGAGAAGGTCCAGGTTTGCGAAAAAGAACGTGGTAAGAATAATCTTGGTAGTTAAGAGTACTGATAAGACAAGAATGGATTAAATGAGAGTGGATGTTTGAGTGAAGGAACATTTTTAGAAACATTTGGTGAGGAGGTCATGTGGAGAGAATGGGAGATGAAAAACTGTCAAGGAGATTAGATACCCCAAAAGTGTAGGGGAAATGTAGGCGAGGAAGAACGAAATTGCGATGGGGGATTGCATTAAAAGTGATCTAGAAATAGTGTGAGAAGAATGGAGAAAAATAGTAATAGATAAAAAGGAATTGGATACTGCTGACAGAGATGTAGTATGCTGATGTAGTGAGAGGAAGAAAAAGATTTGAAAAGGAAATCATGGTCAACTCGTCCCTCCTTGCGACAGTGATGCCAAGGAAAGAACAATAACAAAATGCAAATTGACCCTAGTTTAGTAATGGGGCAACTATTATTTTGAATCCTTAATAGCCATTAGCCATCATGCACATTGAGAATGATGAAATTCTCGTTACTCTATCAAGTCTTATGCTGCAGCCAGAGACAGACGTGGAGCATTCCTAACTAAATTCTAATTGAATTATGATGAATTTGCGAAAGGAAGGGAAGGAAATTCTTACACAGCATCCTTGTAGGACGGTTCATGTTTACTAACACGTGACGTCACTTTCGCACATGCACATGCACTGGCTGGCAAAACACGCCGTGCGTCCAACCAGCCAAGCCAACAAAGGCTGGTTGTAACGCTGCAATTATGAATAGCCATTATTTGTTGTACGTTAATTCTTTAGATGTCAGCGCGAGAGATTGGTATGAAAAGAAACTAGAGTACGGTGATGGCGCTGACATGTTGCCAGGTTGCCAGATCTGTATTTTATGCAAGACGGCTCGCAAAATGATCCCGAATCTAACGTTCGCCGGCGGCGGCGATATTTACAATTAGCCGTTACAGTGACGTTACCAACACGCCAGGAATGTTCAGTCGAGCCTCGATGAAGGCATACAATTCACTGGACGCTTACATCCTATGTACTTTGTAAATCTATTAATCAGACAGCCAGTTATTGTTCCTCCCACCAGCCTAATTGTTTTTTCAGGGATGGGGCCATGGCCCCATGACTCCCCCTCTGGCTACGCCACTGCACAAACGCCTTCATCTCATCATGTCTAAACAACAATGGCAATGCTTGACAAATCTCATTCGACCCAGAACACACAAACCTGCCCCTATTCTAAGGTTACGCCAGTGCCGTCTTGCACATGGAAAAGACAGTTCATTCAGTACACTCGAAAACGCAGCGATCTAGTTGGCCACAAAGTAGATTAATGTAAACACTAACTCCCGCTAGCTAAGCAGGGGCGGATATAGTCTATAAACGGAGCACAGCAATTCCACTTTCAAGGGTACTGGTGACAAATGCACGTACACCATATATATATATATATATATATATATATATATATATATATATATATATATATATATATATATATATATATAGATAGATATGTATATGTATATGTATATGTATATGTATATGTATATGTATATGTATATGTATATATATATATATATATATATATATATATATATATATATATATATATATATATATATATATATATATATATATACAGGGTTCTAATTAAGCGGGGGCCCGCTGGCCCCCACATTTACTGTCGGGTCCCCAGATTTCCAATTCCCGTGGGCCCGACTGGCCCCACATCAAACACATCGGACTGCAAACAATTATTTATAAATAATGGCCTGAGAAATTCCTATCCCAGAGGCCAAGCACAGAACATGTCATTATTCACTATATCAGTAAATGATGCTGGCTGCTGCCTGGGGTTGGGATGGTTGTGTGGGTTGGTTGGGGGGGGGGGGCAGAAGGTTGCTGCCCATCGGCAGGGTTAAAATAGATTGACAATGGGTTGCCAAGGTGGACAAACCTGTCGACTGGGCCGGGGAAAAAGAATTAATGACCTACGATTGTGTTACAAGAAGTAGACAGGTCTTAGACATAATCCACTATGAAGTCCTACGATGTCAGTAAACTGTCATCCTTCATAATGCTGTGGCATACGCATCAAGCCTTGAGTATTGGCCATCAGTTTATGGCCAATACTGTTTTAAAGTACATGAATGGCGGTAAAAATGAAAATGATGAATGAAGAAGTCGATAAAACACAATCTATTTTTGATATGTAAGTCACCTCACGTAAGAGACAACACAGTGTAAAGAGTTATACAGTATAAAAATTTGTAAACCTGGCTAAAAAGAGAAATTGTAAGAGAACTATAATATTGTGTTACATTTCATGAGCTAATAGTGAATGGAAGCTAGATACATGCGTTCCAACTGGTGGTAAAATTCAGTGTTACTTTCGGGCTTAATATTCAATGTAAACTAATACTGTACTGTTTACAACACCAGAACCTAAAAAGTACTTATTTAGTAAATCAATAAAACACTGAGTTATACTTGTTTTTGTTCCATTTAAAGCGATATTGTTATTGAGGAATTACACAAATACTGCTTCTTGACTTAACCAGAAATAAAATAACGTGAAGGGGTGAAGGAACGGGAACACCCAAAGTTGCTTTAGCTGTTATAGGTGTGTGTGGAAGGGGCAGGAAGAGGCGACCTCGTGTTGCCATCTACAATTAAACCCAGGCAGCCCAAAGAGGAAGATCTACAGGTTTCAAGCAGCTCTGATTCAGAGGAAAATAAACAACACTCCATTGATGTCTTTAAATGATCATTAGTATTTACTAATTAAGCTGCTACATAGGCTATAGCAATGACGTTTGTGGCATATGAATTGTGTTGAATAAAATTATCGTTACAATGCGACTTAGACGTGCATTTGTTGCATGGCCCCCATTTATTGTGTCGGGCCCCTAGATTTTTTAAAGTGGGGCCCTGCTGGCCCTCACTAATTTTAGGCTAAATTCTAACCCTGATATTTATATTTATATATATTATACATGTCCACAACAATACATATATATATATATATATATATATATATATATATATATATATATATATATATATATATATATATATGTATATATATATATATAATACATGTCCACAAAATACATATATATATATATATAGAGAGAGAGACATATTATAATATATATATATATATTATACATGTCCACAAAAATGCATATATATATATTCACTTGTATATATATATATATATATATATATATATATATATATATATAGAGAGAGAGAGACATATTATAATATATATATATATATATATATATATATATATATATATATATATATATATATATATATATATATATTATACATGTCTACAAAAATGCATATATATATATTCACTTGTATGTATATATATATATCTATATATATATATATATATATATATATATATAGAGAGAGAGAGAGAGAGAGAGAGAGAGACATATTATAATATATATATATATATATATATATATATATATATATATATATATATATATATATAAATTGGTCGCCCGTAGCCCCCCCCCCACTCACCTTTAAAACCTGATCGACGCCCCTGGGTGTCGATCCGGAGGAGTGTAGAAAACTGAGGACCAATAACTGACTGCCTGATTCATAGAGTGTGACAGTACAGTGGATATAGAGCTAGATGATCATTGAAATAGAACATGGATAAATAATTCAAAAAGGAAGAACCCTCCACATTGTAACCAAAGCAATTGATCTAATCGATTACTGAGTAGTTGGAAACGATGATGTGGGTCGAAACTTATTAGTAGTGGAATAAGAAATCTTTGTATAATATTTGTGTATTATTTTTGTATATTTATTTAGTTACTGTAATTGTTTGTATTTTCATAATATTAGTTTATATCAAAAACATTCCAATGGATTTTAATGCATTATATATTACCATATACCTATATATTTAAATTAATGGTCATTACACGAGATATATATTATATATTCTTAGTTCCATTTGAGTCTAGTTTGAATTGGAATTACAATTTCTTTATTCCACAAATATAAATAATAAATACCCAGTAGTAATTCTTCAGGGGTGTGCCGCTACCGTAAGAGCCACCTACTGTAATTGTTTTCCACATAAAAGCAATGTGGTAATGCAGTTTTGTTCCGCGTCCGTGGGCATGACATGAATTTGACCTTAGACGAGTGACACCAATTAAACTAAATTATATCTTAGACGAGTGACACAAATGAAACTAAACTGCACCTTTAACTTGTACCTGAAATGCTGCAGACAAAGGCTGGTGATAGGTGCGGGTTCGATTCCCACAGGACCTCGCGCAAAGTGAACAAGGTTTCTCTGGCTGACCGATACCAGCTTCTTGTATTACGTATTTCAGTCTACCGTTACATCTCCACATTACTCGATATGATCATTTCAGCCTAGACATTATAAATATGTTGGTTGTTTCAAAATATTAACACAGTTATTTTCACACAATAATTAACCACTTTGATTGCTATAATTCTAAGTCCCGTAGCTATGACAAGTGGCTATGCCATTCATTCCCATTATGACAACACTCATTCAACCCGTCCAAATGATTCAGAAGGTAGCTACGCATTTAAGCATATTTTGGCAATACTCATAAATACCGTTAGCCATTATATATATATATATATATATATATATATATATATATATATATATATATATATATATAATTATTACCTTAGAGGAAGGTTGAGTCATCATGACGTTTTCAGCGATAAACCAACACAATAATACTGTGGTTAACAATGTCATTGAATTATTACAAAATATTAATACTCTATGTCTAAGTGAATTATAACAGTTATGAGGCTGTGATATGTTAATATCCAAATAATTTATGCAACGTCATAACCAGCACTTTTACTATTCATGTTTTTGTAGCTATATAAAGGTATCAAAATACACCAAAATCGTTATTAAAACATAACTAATTGGCTAAAAGCGATACTCGTGATTGTGTACGCTAATTGTTGTTCATAATTACTCAAATGGACATGAAGTTGCAAATCACATAATCTGCTTCTACAGAGCCCAAAACATAGACACCTGATAGGCATTATCTGTGTCCCCGTGCTGGTGTTGGCTGTCACACACTATAGGGCTAGTTGTCACCATATAGTTGTCACTCTATAAGGTGTGAGGACATACATTATGAGAATTCAAGTCACAGATTAATGAGAAAAAGCAATGACACAATAATAGTCGTCTGGTGATTTATTGGTGAATTTGCAGAAACTATTAAAAAAAATACGACATCAAAGGTTTGGTAAACTATACTTTATGCATGTTTTAATCACAGATTAATCTAAAATTATTTATTAGAACCGTGGTCCGTTTCAACGTGACATACCTTAACATGTATATGACAGACATCCATGAAATTGAGCGAAAGGTTTTTTAATTACTTCTCATGTGTACTCAGCTATGTGACAACAAACCCAAGTGCTTTGTAACGGTCTTCCCCTACATTCTATCAATAATAGACACAAAACATAATTCACGAAGGCACACCTGATGGTGAATATATTTGCTGTTGTACAATGGAGAGCTCATAGTCAGTGCTATTCCCCTTCAGTGTGTCCAGGCCAACCAAACGGACATTGCAATGACAAGCCCGTGGATTATCGCAATCTAGAGAAATCGCTTTGTGACAACCACACTGTGTGACAACCAAACCCGGTCTCCCGTATAATGTTAACTAGCTTAGGGTGTAGTTATTTATCTTATTACTCATAATCTTCGATTACAACACTATTAACGTGGACGTTATGCATAACACTCATATCTAGTGAAATTTAGCAAATGTGAGGATATTGTCCTCTTTAAAAGAATTGTCCTGTGTATTAATGAACAAATAGCTGACATCTCTGCCTAAGCCTGATGATGTGAAGTGTGTATATGGTTAATGTGTTAAGGTATCATGCAGTTGAATAAAACATGTCTTTCAGATTGTACATAAATAAATTACTCTGCTAACACGATCTATACATTACAGTATATTCCACAAAGGTTAGTGCTGCATCGCACAGGAATCAACGATTCTAAACCATATATATAACAAGAACACAATAATAGAGCATATATAGGGGAATGATTAATGATCTAACTATGTTCTAAACCTTCAATGTACATCATAAATAGCATGGCAACATTTCACAGTAGTGTCGCCGCCTGGCGAACACCTACAAAACGTGAGGTAAGCTTCCGAATAACACTAGCTAGCCTAGCCAGTAGGGGATCAGATAACTATAACCGAGAACATCCGGCTTCAGATAATGTACGTCCATTTATAAGTTTACAAATATGAGAATTACAATAGTTACCTCTTTTTTATTGTTGTTATTTTCTCAATAAAGATAAAAAGGTAGACAAATATTTACGGCGGCCACAATGTTGAGTTCTTGCACATCGAAGAGAGTGAGGATAGCATATTGCATATTGCAAACAATGTCTTACACGAAGCATATACATAAATACACACATATGCATCCATACACGCATGCACGCATACACGCATGCTCGCATACACGCATACACGTATACACGCATACATGCATTCATCAAATAGTAAGAAAAACTTATATAGCGCCAAATCTAGTTAAAAACTATTCAGAGCGCTTTACATGTATCCTTAACAAATAATTACTTAATCGGATAAATAAAATTAACTCTACATTATAAAAATACAAATAGTATTTCACAATGGTGTTGAAGTAAAAAAGAATAAACGCCAACCGACCACCTGGCTGTGTGTAGTGAAGCAGTCACGCAGTAACGGTCTCCAGCGGCAATATTGAACAACTCTGCTATATCGCCTTCCGAATATAATGATTGTAACAATAAATAACTTCGTGTGTGGGAAATACAGTTTCAACCAGAACAAGTTAATACCAAGCAATGTCATAAAATATAATTCAGTGTCATCAAGGCAGATAGTGTAAGCGGAATAGGTGAGTTTTTAGTAATTTTCGGAACGCTGCAAATGTCTCAGTTGATCTCACACACTTTGGCAAGCTGTTCCACATAGTTGGCCCAGTCACCACAAAGCTGCTTCTTTCGACCGTCAATTTCTCGGCACCGTCACTGCGAGCAGTGTTGCATCGCTCGCCGATCGCAATGCACGAGTAGGCGTTGTTGGAGCATCCTAGATTTCTCGCTGCGTCCGTTGATATCAAGGTTAGCCCAGGTAGCTCCAAGCTTGGGCTGCCATAAACTTGTAGATTGTGCGATGTGCGGTGACTGCTGCACGATAAACTAAGTTTTCTCGTTTGTTAGTCTGAGTTGATGCAACAACTTGCTTGCCCTTATTTCTGCGATGCACTGAATGAGCAGCTATTTTAACAAAATTTAACAAGATTGCCACCTAGATATTCAACTCTAGATGACAGGTGGACTAGGAAGCCCTTTGGCTTATCGAGAGACCAGCCTATCTATCTAAGTATACCCGCCCTTCTTAGGTATATATCGAGTTTATTTTTAAATATATTAACACTACTAACACCCACACAAGCTGATAATCTGTTCCATTCATTTACTGTTCTTTGTGAAAATGAAACTTTTATTTTTATTATTATAGTTTACACTGCTTCTTTGCTAATGTAGTCCTTCTCTCGTCCTTGACCGAGAAACAAATATATGTCTGTCAATATGTTCATACCCATTCAATAGTTTAAGCACCTCAATCTGATCTCCTCTCAATCGTCTAGTTTCTAGTGTTGTTAAACCACATTCTTTTAGACGCGTTTCATAACTAATATTCCTGGGTTTTTGTATCATTATGGTTGCTCTACTTTGTACTCTTTCTAGCATATCAATATCCTTCTTGCGATATGGCCTCCATGCTTGTATACAATATTCTAAATGAGGCCTAACTATTGCTTCATACAGCGTTATTATTAGTTCTTTTTCTTTGTACACTATATTTCGCCTAATTAATCCAAGAATTTGGTTTTCCTTCGCTGCTGCAATTCCACACTGCTCTGATACCTTCATGTCAGCATTAATAATTAACCTAAGTCCTCCGGAAGACAAACAATAACGTCTTCTCCTTTGCTTAATCTCACGTCTGTGTCTTTCGCAAAATGGAGTCGCCAATAAATACCCTTTAAGTTCTCAAAGCCCCCTCGATCACTGCCTCAGAGTAGCTCCTCCGTTTTGCATCTCCCCGGTTGCTGTCTTTTCCCCCTGCCCCTTTCTCTGTTGTTCCTTTCTTTCCTGCCTCTTTTCTTCCTCTCATCATCCCTGTTATTGACTTCCGTTTGGTCACATCTACCCTCACTTCCTTTCTTCCCTTCATCTTTCCTCTTGTCACATCAACTTTTCTCATCTCCTGTTCCATTATCCCTCCCCCATTCTCTACTGTCACTTTCTCCCCTGTCACCTACCTGCATGTCACATTTTATGTTGTTCTTTCTCCATTTGTTTTCTTTCCAATCACCCTCCCTCCTCTCAGTGTCCTTTCCTCATTCGTCTTGTCACTACATTGCTCCTTCCGACCTCTCTCCTTGCCATCGCTCTCTATTCCATACGATTCTTTGGTCATTCTCATCTCCATCCCCTTCACAATATCCGTTAGCCTACCTATTTATGCTGTTAGACAGTCCACTTTCCAGCAGCACCCCAAACATTGGAGAGAAAAACCTTCCTCCGTTGTCTCTGCCTAAGACTTTCCGCATCCAGATACAGCAAAATCCACCAAGCAGTGACAGTGGTTACACACCAAGTGCCTCTTTGTCTTCACTTGTGCTTGCAAGGTGCCATATTACGATTTCTCAAAATCAACTCAGTATACCAACTTAGTCTTTAGAAAGACTGTTTGTTTATTGTGTACAGGAACTGCAGCATACTATATGTTATAAACAACTTACTACCTATGCTACCATGAACAATAAGTTTAGTCTTTACTAGTACCGTTCCCTAGCGGATACTTTGGAAACTACCCTATATAAACAGGTTTCCTATTAAAACGCTTGCTTATTTTTAATAGCAATGGTACCTAATCAATACTGGCGTACATATGTAGTTGTTACGCTTATTGCTTTATTTCTTTTATACTATATCAAATCAACAGATTTGCTCAATCTTGTTTATAATTTGTCGAAGGTTAGATTACCTTATAATCTGTTCAAAAATACTGCTAACTAACAAACTTTGACCAAAACTACTACTAGTACTACTTTATGAATAACCTTACCACAAGAATAAAACTTATCAATACATTTTTCGCTTGTTTTTCAACTTTTATACACCACCAATTTCAGCCATCTATATCCGCCAATTTTCCGGCCAAGATTTAGTACATCCTTGAAAAACGTAGCAAACATGTCTTACTGAATTACTGAAATATGTGTTATATACACTGCAGTTGCACATCGCGGTCAACAACCCAGTGTCCTCCCTGAAGAGCCAGCCATATCCCGGTGATAAGCCGAGGATTCGTGGCTCTGTCAGTATTGACGACTAGACCCACAGCTGCTCCAAGTTTGGTTCCGACGATCCAGAACTGGTCGTTGGTGTCGACGTAGTAGTAGAAGTAGAGGCCTCTGGTTGTGTTCTCGTACGCCGGTCGCCCGTTCAAGACGTTGCTGCGTACTGTGAACTCGCCTGGGATACTGTTGGAGAACATGTCGCCGCCAATTGTTAGTTTCTCGCAAGTCGTCGCTGAAATAAGTAGTATTGACACACGTTAAGTGGAGCGCATGTCATATCTATAATGAACAATGTATGCAACAGATAATCAATCACTTGGCATGAACTATTTCATGCAAAGTCACAAAAATCATCCTCGCCGTAATGAGGCGAAATCATATTTCCCTAGTGGTATATACACAAATTCTTTTAATAGTATATGTTAGTATGTGTTTATATGCATATTTCGCCACCTCGATCCTTATGAAAGCATTAAGACACACTGAAATTAATGCTTGAAGATATTTGATACATAAATATCCGTCACTGTATACAACCAAGTATTTAATCCTACAGCTGAGTGAACTAGGGCAACGAAGAGCGAAAGAACTTGCCGAAGATTCGAAACGGCAGTAGCAATTCGAACCTGTGTTGTTCGATTGACAGACGATCTTCTAGTGTCTATATCTATGCGCCTCATCAGCGAGCGCGTGAGCCTGGTTGCGCGTGTGTGTCTGTGTCTGTGTCTGTGTCTGTGTCTGTGTCTGTGTCTGTGTCTG
Organism: Oasisia sp. SBJ-2009; assembly: GCA_964017155.1. NCBI lineage: Eukaryota > Metazoa > Annelida > Polychaeta > Sabellida > Siboglinidae > Oasisia > Oasisia sp. SBJ-2009. The sequence continues at coordinate 36,195,573 of OZ024860.1, forward strand.
TGTCTGTGTCTGTGTCTGTGTCTGTGTCTGTGTCTGTGTCTGTGTCTGTGTCTGTGTCTGTGTCTGTGTCTGTGTCTGTGTCTGTGTCTGTGTCTGTGTCTGTGTCTGTGTCTGTGTCTGTGTCTGTGTCTGTGTCTGTGTCTGTGTCTGTGTCTGTGTCTGTGTCTGTGTCTGTGTCTGTGTCTGTGTCTGTGTCTGTGTCTGTGTCTGTGTCTGTGTCTGTGTCTGTGTCTGTGTCTGTGTCTGTGTCTGTGTCTGTGTCTGTGTCTGTGTCTGTGTCTGTGTCTGTGTCTGTGTCTGTGTCTGTGTCTGTGTCTGTGTCTGTGTCTGTGTCTGTGTCTGTGTCTGTGTCTGTGTCTGTGTCTGTGTCTGTGTCTGTGTCTGTGTCTGTGTCTGTGTCTGTGTCTGTGTCTGTGTCTGTGTCTGTGTCTGTGTCTGTGTCTGTGTCTGTGTCTGTGTCTGTGTCTGTGTCTGTGTCTGTGTCTGTGTCTGTGTCTGTGTCTGTGTCTGTGTCTGTGTCTGTGTCTGTGTCTGTGTCTGTGTCTGTGTCTGTGTCTGTGTCTGTGTCTGTGTCTGTGTCTGTGTCTGTGTCTGTGTCTGTGTCTGTGTCTGTGTCTGTGTCTGTGTCTGTGTCTGTGTCTGTGTCTGTGTCTGTGTCTGTGTCTGTGTCTGTGTCTGTGTCTGTGTCTGTGTCTGTGTCTGTGTCTGTGTCTGTGTCTGTGTCTGTGTCTGTGTCTGTGTCTGTGTCTGTGTCTGTGTCTGTGTCTGTGTCTGTGTCTGTGTCTGTGTCTGTGTCTGTGTCTGTGTCTGTGTATGTGTCTGTGTATGTGTGTGTGTATGTGTGTGTGTGTGTGTGTGTGTGTGTGTGTGTGTGTATGTGTGTGTGTATGTGTGTGTATGTGTGTGTATGTGTGTGTATGTGTGTGTATGTGTGTGTATGTGTGTGTATGTGTGTGTATGTGTGTGTATGTGTATGTGGTGTGTGTGTGTATGTATGTGTATGTGTGTGTGTGTGAGTGTGTGTGTATGTGTGTGTATGTGTGTGTATGTGTGTATGTGTGTGTATGTGTGTGTATGTGGTGTGTGTGTATGTATGTATGTATGTATGTGTGTGTGTGTGTGTGTGTGTGTGTGTGTGTGTAGGTGTGTATATGTATATATAGTATATATATATATAGAGTGAGTATATGTGCATGAGATATACGTACACATAGAGACATACTTTGTCTAGATGTACGTTGTTATCAACACGTTTCGCTTTAAAAACATACATATCCAAAACAAGCTTGGCATTATTGCCATCCACATGCATCGATGATGACGACGTGCCTACCTTTGTCGTCACACTGCAGTGACACTGAATCGTCGTCCTTCCATGTCATATCAGACGTGTCATAAGATCTCCACGTAACTTTCACCTCCGCCGGTTCCTGTGCTTCACTGTGAGCGAGGATCAAGCCACGATTCTTGCCCAGTTCCGTGCCAAACAGCCAGAACTTGGTCTGAGCATCGATCAGGTACAGGAAGCGACCGAGTGTCGTATGCTTGTACGCGGGCCGACCATTCAGTGGCTCTTTCATCCGGATGTACTGGCCAGAAAACGACTGCTGCAGCTTCGTGCTCTTTACCGTCAACTTAGTACAAGGAACATCAACTGTGAAACAAACATATTTAAAATCAGTGGTGTTTCGCACTTTCGTCTTCTTCATATTATTACTATTAGTTTTTAACTTCTTGTGTATTCCCTTCAAACAACATTGTGTGTACAGCATGTTCACGTGGTCTTACATTGTAATGTTTGTTGAACTGTTGTTTGAATAAATCATATTGAATTGAATTGAACAACTAGTATACTAGCATAATAAGTATACATAGACATATAATATAAACAATTATGATTAATATATGGCATGAGGTGGAGGAAATCCTAGATGGCAGAATAAGAGCAGCGGTGGAAGGGGAAATCGGTGAAGACCTGCAGTGATTTAGACAATCAAGAGGAACAACGGATGGGATGAGGCAACTAGTGGCGAAGAAACTTGAAGGACAGGAAGATATGACAGTTTGATGCCCCTAGACCTGGAGAAAGCTTATGATACCACACCGAAACATTGGAGATAGCGATACTGAAGTGTGCGAGGGTCCCAGAACGGACATAAAGACACAAAGAGCAGAGCATTGTGTGGACTGGGAATATCAGGAGATTTCGAAATAAATCCCTTTGTTGTTTATCGCCATGGCGGAACTGAGAAGCAGACAGATTGCTACAAAATACATACTCCGGAAACTATTGTACGCAGACGGCCTGGTAATGGCAGCGGTTGGGGAAGCAGATCCTCATAGCAGCTGATAGGATGGAAAGATATGTTCAGCAAACAACAAAGAGAAGGCCCTAAGTTTGGAGAAGACGTGTGGGTGAGGCAGAGAAGGAAAAAACTAGAAATACAAATCAAAGAGACAGTTTTGTATACCTGGGTGGAGCGATATATTGAGATGGCAATTCGGACACCGAAATTCGCCGCAGGATTACAGCGGGGGCAATCGTTTGGAGGAAAGTTGAAGAGGTGATGGGAGATACACGGATATCTCGTAAACTTAAAGGAAAGGTGCTCATCTCGTTTGTTTCCCCGGCATATATGAATAACCTTCAGACTAACAGAGATACATATAGAGGAAATGCAGGTTTGCGAAATTAACTTAATAAAAAGTGCCGTGGGTGTGAAGAGACGGATAAGAGAAGAATGGAATAAATGGGAGATGATAAACTGGCAAAGAGATGTCCTCAATATATATATATATATATATATATATATATATATATATATATATATATATATATATATATATATATATATATATATATATATATATATATATATATATATATATATATATATATACATATACATATGAGTGAGTATTAGTGTCGTTGTACCTGGGGGCGCGGTCGTCTCAACTGGCGGAGTTGTAGAGGGGGAGGCCTCGAATGCATACGACGTAGTAGGAGTTGTCTAGAAAACAAACAGTAGCACAGAGAGATTACAAAATAAGCGCTGTAATACTACTGAATAAAATTGAGAGTAGACATATGTAGTAACAGCGACTTGTGTTGTTCTTGTTCGGGAAGATGACGTGAACCTTCTGACGTGATCATGTACAGACCAGCTAGTAGTAATGCAAAAGAAACCAATCTGTTATTGAAAACACATTCTCTTCATCCACGTCTCCCTCTATTATATGTGGTTTTGCAACACGGTCGTACGGTTTCCCCTTAAACGACGACAAAGAGCTGTTTGGAAAGTATGTCACAATGTCGCCTGTTTTCTTTGTTTGATTTATGCATTTAACTGTAACTTTAATGTGTATGTTTGATGCATACATTATGCTTTAATATAAAACAATGTAAAAACATTGATGTTTTTTATTATGATCATATCATAATACAGTCGGCTTATGTAAAGTGACACATATATTTGTTATGTTTTGAATTATTCAACTACCTTGGCTTGCATATGAAAACATGAATGTAGGAAGGGAAACCATTTCGAGCAGGACTGCTTGAGAGCTACAACTGTGTTACCAATTCCACCTGTAGAAATGTGTGACATTGACCAGAACACACAGGCGTCAGAGAGTTCGAACACTCAATACGACACAAAGTCATTCAATGTTAAAAACGTCATAATCAGTCTCACTAACAAGAATCCCCGACGTGTGACGAAAACGAATATACTTGGGACAGTTTCCGTACAATTCACCTACCGGTCGGATGTCCTGGAGACACATGCCGGCGACAAAGGAGAATGCGCAGATTCCGCGGGCCGTGCCATAGAGATACAACCCAAACTTCACGTCACGAGACTGGTGGTAGATGTGGTGACGGCCAGCTGACACAGTGGTCGTGATGCTGACTAGATGGGGCGACGTGTCAACGATGTCGACGCGTTCACCCTGCACTTGATTGCCATCCATGAAGATCTTATCCTCTTGTCCACCCTCGATGGTGAGCAGCAGATATGACGAGTTGTACACGGTGTGAGTAATGTGGTCGACATGACGAAAAAGTGGCAGGCGGACTACGAGCAATTTACTACAATGGAACAATGAGATGAAACATTTGCATTGGAACTTTACCTTAAAGATCATACCAAACATAATTGGAGCATTTTGTATAGTTTACTTTTACCAGAACATTAAAACATAGGCTTAGACTATCGCCAGAGCTGCTCTGGCAATAACGATTTTTTTCGCCCTTATTGCCAGAGCACCTCTGGCAATAAGGGCGGAAAAAATCCTTATTGCCAGAGCAGAAATCGATTGATCATAATGTGCATGCGAGCCCGGTTGGCGATATGTTTAGCGAACACATGTCGACATAGTGATTGTTTCAGATACACATGACGCCTTGGTATTGTTTTTTGACTGATTTAGGAAAGATTTCTTATTGCCAGAGCAGAAACCAATGCGCCCCTAGCGGATATTCAGTGCAAATCTCAGAGCAGCTCTGGCTATAAGAACGGAAACATTTCTTATTGCCAGAGCAGAAATCGATTGATGGTAATGTGCATGCGCGTGCGGTTGGCGATGTGTTTAGCGAACATATGTCGACATAGTGATTATTTCAGATACACATGAAGCCTTGGTATCGTTTTTTGACTGATTTAGGCGATCGTAGCGTGGAATCTGTGATAATATAAATCCGCAGAGCTGCTCTGGCAATAAGGGCGAAACAAATTCTTATTGCCAGAGCAGAAACGGATGCGCCCCTAGCGGATTTTCAATGCAAATCTCAGAGCAGCTCTGGCTATAAGAACGGGAAAATGTCTTATTGCCAGAGCAGAAATCGAATGATGGTAATGTGCATGCGCGACCGGTTGGCGATGTGTTTAGCGAATATATGTCGACATAGTGATTGTTTCAGATACACATGAAGCCTTGGTATCGTTTTTTGACTGATTTAGGCGATCGTAGCGTGGAAACTGTAATAATATAAATCCGCAGAGCTGCTCTGGCAATAAGGGCGAAACAAATTCTTATTGCCAGAGCAGAAACGGATGTGCCCCTAGCGGATTTTCAGTGCAAATCTCAGAGCAGCTCTGGCTATAAGAAAAGAAAAATGTCTTATTGCCAGAGCAGAAAGCGAATGATGGTAATGTGCATGCGCGACCGGTTGGCGATGTGTTTAGCGAACATATGTCGACATAGTGATTGTTTCAGATACACATGAAACCTTGGTATCGTTTTATGACTGATTTAGGCGATCGTAGCGTGGAAACTGTGATAATATAAATCCGCAGAGCTGCTCTGGCAATAAGGGCGAAACAAATTCTTATTGCCAGAGCAGAAACCAATGCGCCCCTAGTGGAATTTCAGTGCAAATCTCAGAGCAGCTCTGGCTATAAGAAAAGAAACATTTCTTATTGCCAGAGCAGAAATCGAATGATGGTAATGTGCATGCGCGTCCGGTTGGCGATATTTTTAGCCAAACGCATGTCGACATAGTAATTATTGGAGATACGTATGACGCACTGGTATTGTTTATCTGACTGATCTAGGGGATCGTGGCGGGGAAACTGCGATAAGATCGATCCGCAGAGCTGCTCTTGCAATAACGGCAGAAGGCGTACTTATTCTGAATTTTTTTTTGCCGTGGAATTTGAGAACAGGCGTACGTACATGGTGATATTTTATGTGCAGATAAGTGGACCGACCTGTCATTTCTAATAAATTCAGCGCTGTTGAATAATTGTCTATGTTATTTCGACAGCGTAGGCGGGGAAGTTGAGAATATATAACATTTGTTACCCGTATGGAAATAAGTAATAACATATTACTGTTTCAAAAAAGACACGAACTAACGTAATTTAAATGATACATGGATAATTTATTTTGTAATAAATGCGAGTAGTTGAGAAGCCGTATAATTAAATAAAGCATGTAAATAAGTATAATTTAATTCAAAAGTATAACCGCACTTAGGGACATTACATATGTACAGTGAGTGAAAAGTTAATTATACAATATATACAATTATGGCAAAGGTAGGTAGGTAGGTATTGACATCGTCTATTCATTACAGTTGTCAATATATGTTTACCATATGTTAATAAATATCAATTTTGTTACATATATTTACATAAATCACTGTAACTACTGCCACCGCCAAATAATATGTAAATGTCCAAATAGAATATATAAACAATCGTGACCCAAATTTGCATTGCTAAGCCATTTTTTTTAAATTAATTTCCGTCATCTTAAAATGTTCTTTCTTGTGTGTGTATTTGTACTTTGACATACATGGATACTTGTCTATATGCACAATAATTCGTCTCACCATTTATAACCTTTTTCCTGTATGCATACGAGTCGGATATTGGTGAATTACATTGGCATTACAACATAGACTGTCAATACAAAAGTATAGGAAATATAACATTTCTAAACATGCACACCATTAAAAATTGAATTTTAGGTGGCGCCGAAATACCATCAGAAAGAATTTATCAACTTCAGATTTCTTGCATGGCACTACAATTAGAAATGCCTATGCATGATTGCAAAAGCTCATCATTCAGTTAATATCAATGTGCCAATATGCATTTCTGACACATGCTCAGTGTCACATATACCTTCGCAAAACAGAATTATTTGCTAATGTTATCAACAATGTTATTAGTAATGATATTATTATTGATAGTCATGAGAACTGTTCGAATAATAATAAGAAATAAAGGTTATCTACCCTATTCACATTCAGATCACCCTCTAGGCAAGCTTTCAGTGTAATGTTTACAATGTGTTGGTTACATAAGTATCAGGTAGTCACTGATGCTAAATCAGTCACTGGTCACAATCAGTGCACTGACAATAGACAGAGACCACGCAGTCGGCGAATACACAAGCGATAGAATATACAAGGTGACTGAATATACAAGCACTGCCTATCCAAGTGATTCTGGGCAGAACCAAGCAAATGCGAACACTTAGCTTTTGGTGGGTGGCCCTGAGGTGCACCTTAGCCAATGGTATGCTTGTTAGTTATCAGCTGTCAGACCACACATCGAAACAAAACAAATGACAATTCTAAACTAGTGTGAAATCTGAGAATGCTCATCAATATGCTTAGCTGCACGATGGTATGACATGTGTCACCAAATATACCAAAACTATTTCTAAGTATGAAGTAAGAACTGTCAACTTACACATGAAAGAAATATCACATCCAATGTGAATATATGTTGCTATCACCAGTATGTTTTGTATTAATGTAAAAATATGTCAGCAATTATCATGCAAACATCACAAACACATTCGAGACATTCTGTAACACAATCCTATATTTCAACCCGTCTGACATAATCATGCATGGTTACAACAGCACAGTTTATGGGCACAAACATGGTTCTATGAAGTACATGCCAATTACATTGTTCAGTTTCTCATTATGTGTTCTGGATACGCCTTGTGCATACATTACAATAAAACGGAACTGGCTTCCTTGTGATCTTTGCACACGTGTAGTGCCACGAGTCCAAACAGTTGTCACATTCAATCCATTTCTGAAAACCCGATCTAGATTTGCAAGTCGCATTTGCACATCTGTCCTTTTTGCTTCTTTCCACCAAGCGGTTAAGCACATAGTAGTCCATGGGCCAGACCAGAATTTGGTATCACCAAGATGGACAAAGCCTAATGTTTTTTTTCTGATAGGTGTATGTCCCTAGGTGTTGAATTGGAGTCATAACCATGTGTATCGAGTAGCTTTCTGTATTTTCTACCCCACAAGATTAATTTAAGAGTTCGCGAAATCTGAATCAAATTTCAGGGGTAGGGGAAACCTAATTAGCCAAAACTTTGGCCAGAATAATGCTAGAACAGTCATCTACCACTCAAAATGTGTGGTTTTAATCACTCTATGCAAGGAATTGCTTGCAAATTAGTCTTGAAAGTAGGTCAGCAAAGGTGAAAAGGTAAAAACAATTGGGTCATGTCAGAAATTGGTGGCACGAACATTTCTGGCATTGATTTTTTGAGCCCAAGTCATCAAAAGTGTTTAGAAAATAAAAGATGCAGTGCCAGAAGCTATATCAAATCAATTGAAGACCCTATTTTTCAATTACAGTGAGAAAAATTACTAATGTGGAGAAACGGAAGAATGACGCGCAAATGAAAACAAACTTATTTCACAAATGATTTTAAGTAGCACGTACCTAAGCAAATTAAACACCAAGATATTGCAATCATCCTATCAAACATCAGGTGAATACTCCTATCTTTATCCCAATTGTTCAAAAATTGAGTTCACCCTGGCCGATATCAAGGTCAACCAAGGTCATAGTGCCTGTACTTTGAGGCTTGGGCTTGACCCATCATGGCAGTTGTCACGCCTTTTGCCAGTGCTTCTGCATTCTGCAATGAATTAAAACTCAACATTACATGCCTTTTTTAAATGAAAATGTTACTTTACAAATTAATAATTAATATGAATGCTGTTGTGTGGTAATGATAGTTACACCAAATGACACATAAAATAACTTTTAGACATTACATGTAATTTTAAAATCTTTCCCTATATATTTCTTAAGGATACACAAACAACTCTTACTCACAAAATAGTGAACATGGATAGCGCACAATTAACTGTGACGTTGTAAAAATGAACAATTTCTTAAAAGGAATGAATTTTATTTCACTGAAACAAGTGTAGTAACAGTAGTTTCATCAAGTGAAATATTTTAGTTATAGTGATTCTTTGGAAGACAAAAAGGTAGCGTTTCATGTCCCAAAATTATAAAGAAAATGGGATTCATTGAGAATAAAAAACTCTTTTTAATTAATATAACTATTTCATGACGGAGTGAATATAACTATTTCATGTAATTCATCAGTATTATTTTTTATTAATCACTAATGACCCTGACAATGTTTCAAAAGAAAATCCCTTTTAAGTTCGAAATAACCCCGCTTATGAGGAGTTCCTAATTTAGACTATACATGTATTATCTCTATGACATGGTTATTAATCACAAATAAAATTCAATTCACTTCTAATTAACAAAAAGCTCAGAAATACTCAAAATAATTACAAGGGATTATGCACATTACAAAAAAGGTTATCACACATTCGTTTCTCATTACAATTGGGAATACGAAAGAATCCCGTTTGGGTACCAAAGAATTATCGTAATATATTATCACAGTTTCCACGCTACGATCGCCTAAATCAGTCAAAAAACGATACCAAGGCGTCATGTGTAACTGAAACAATCACTATGTCGCTAAACACATCGCCAATCGCACGCGCCTGCACATTACCATCATTCGATTTCTGCTCTGGCAAAAAGAAATTTTTCCGTTCTTATAGCCAGAGCTGCTCTGAGATTTGCATTGAAAATCCGCTAGTGGCGCATCCGTTTCTGCTCTGGCAATAAGAATTTTGTTCGCCCTTATTGCCAGAGCAGCTCTGCGGATCGATATTATCGCAGTGTCCCCGCTACGATCGCCTAAATCAGTCAAAAAAACTATACCAAGGCGTCATGTGTATCTGAAAAAACACTATGTCGACATATGTTCGCTAAACACATCGCCAACCGCACGCGCATGCACATTACCATCAATCGATTTCTGCTCTGGCAATAAGAAATTTTTCCGTTCTTATAGCCAGAGCTGCTCTGAGATTTGCACTGAAAATCCGCTAGGGGCGCATTGGTTTCTGCTCTGGCAATAAGAATTTATTTCGCCGTTATTGCCAGAGCAGCTCTGCGGATCGATATTATCGCAGTTTCCACGCTACGATCGCCTAAATCAGTCAAAAAACGACACCAAGGCGTCATGTGTATCTGAAACAATCACTATGTCGACATATGTTCGCTAAACACATCGCCAACCGCACGCGCATGCACATTACCATCAATCGATTTCTGCTCTGGCAATAAGAAATTTTTCCGTTCTTATAGCCAGAGCTGCTCTGAGATTTGCACTGAATATCCGCTAGGGGCGCATTGGTTTCTGCTCTGGCAATAAGACATTTTTCCGTTCTTATTGCCAGAGCAGCTCTGGCAATAGTCAGGGCGTAAAACATATGCTTTATTTCTTATGCCATCATATATCTGTATAATGTGTTGTTTGTTAGACAAGATGTATTATGTTCTCCCGCATGATCACGTACCCGAGGAGGTGAGGTTCAGACAGTTCGTCCCCCTCTGGTTTGGTTCTCGCCTTCTTGACGTATGAACTGGTGTTGTCGGTGGGCTGCACATGCCTGACAGTGAAAAACCGGGTCCAGGTCTTGTATCGTCTGTCTATCTGGCAAACACATCAACCCCGGGTCACGAGTCATTTCCTCTCTCGGTGTCGACGGTACCAGAGGTCCACCGCACGCAGGGCAGCGACTACTTCCGGCGGGCGTGTTCGTTATACTATGTTCCATTGGTGGGGTGGGGTGTCGTGTAGGAAGGCTATTGACGACGGGCGTGTCTTCCTGGTCTACCTCTTGTCGACCCGCACTAAGTGGTCCGGTTTCCGCCGTCGCATCCCTGTCATTTCCAAGTGGCTGGGAGACCGAGTCGACGTTGTCCTGACTTGACGGTCTGTGAGAAAAGTATCCATCATAATTAATCCAGAAATAAAATACGTTGCAGGACGGTGTGGATGAAGCGCTATATTAATGTTTCATGTAATATGTTGATTAATAATTGTTCGTCTAAGTTGATAATGATTATGGTGTAATCAATAAATGAATAATATAATTAGTCTTAAAATGTTTGGTTTGTACAGTCGCACTGTAGATAGTCGGTTACGTGTGGTATTTCGTGTTATCACGATGTTTCACTTGGCGAGAGTATACTGCATAATTGACGTAAACACTTTCACAAATATACCATAAAATTGTCCAGTGTTTCTCGAAGTTACGTAGACTGAATGAATGTATGTGTATACTCATTAAACGTCTAAACAGGAACTCACTCAGCACGCAGTAATGGCTCACTCTCAGGACGATTGTTGGTGGAAGGAATTGTCAATCTGCAATTAAAACGACCACACCAATACAATATCAGAACATGTTTATAAACACCTCCGAGCTAAAAACACTTCATACACAAATAATTTTATTTTTAAATCACTAATGATTTGATACCAAGGAAAAACGACATATTGTCTTTACAGTACGGGGGCTTGCAAATGTAAACAACAATTATGTTTATCGTCGGATAAACCTATTGTTAGGCAACAAGCGCTAGGCTGTAAATAGACAGTGTTATTAAGTGCGGTGAAGTATAACAATTTAACATGAACTAGTAACTCCAACTGAATTATTCTTGTTCAAGACCGACATATTATCTTTACTAGACCAATACAATAATGATGGCAGTATCACTAGCTGACCACATAAATGAAAATTATATTTTTTTAAATATGCATCGAGTGTGGTTCGGAAAGTTTTGTACAGTTCTTTTTGTTTTTACTAAAGCGAATAAAAAAAATGAAAATGTGTACCCGTGTATCGCAAACGTTTGATGTTCCTGTTCAATGTAACACACTGCTCCTGTACTAACTAATACATTTCGTGAACAAATGACTCAGCCATTCACTTACTGAACGCAAGTAACAGCCAGAGTGGTTTTTCTGGGTGTGTCCAAATCATTCTCATTAGCACCAGGGAGAGGTAATTCACGATTATTGTCGGGTTCATTAGAAGAGACCATATCTTGTGGTGTGATGTTCTCTGGGTCTTCCGATGGTGGAGTGTCATACCGCCCTGTAAAATAGGACAAGTGCTCATTTAGACGTTATCCTTCACTGACAAAGTTTCAATGTAGGTTTTTCACCGGCATCGAGACTTATAAATTTATATTCTGGATGTGGTGGGTGGACTGAGATGTAGCTTCGGTTCGCCACTCCGCATCCAAAGTCGCACTACCTCGGACCATGACGTCGGAAGATGGTAGTAGTGGAGTTGAAACATATTCGACGACATTCGTTAGCACCAAAACATACACCTCATATCTTATGTAATCCTATACCCCTCCACACCAAAGCTACTGTATCCCTACCTTCAAAACTGGACCAATATAAGGGGCCCCACCTAACCAGACACCCGGTTGCGATACGTATAGTAGTTTATCTCAAGAGAACATCTTATCACATAGCCAAAGCAACATGCGTTAAAGCTTTAGCATATAAACATTTGTCTCGAAATGTAGCGAGTCATGAAGTGTCGTTGATTCAAGTGTTCTTGCATAGACTAGTTAATAACGTGACAGGAAACAGACCGAAATCACGCATGGCGTCTCCCACTGCGTTGCATGTCGCTGAGAAATTAAGAACTGTAGCCCTACACCCGACAGTTCATAGAAGACGCCAGTGCATTTTTGCAATTGTTGTTACAAATAAGTCGGTACATTTTATACCCCGGCCAGATACCGCTCCGTGCATTGTAGCTACCTTTATACCGCTGATACCCAACCAGGGCAACAACCGCGATGAGTGCGAGGAAGACGTAGAGCATGTGCCACCACTCCGATATTCCGTCATCATCTCCATCTGTAGCTTGAAGCGTCTGAGGTGTTCTGTCTCCAGCACCATCCTGGAACGTCGTTTCGGGGTGCGTTACAGGCGTTACAGTTGGACGGGGCGTTGACTTCTTTTCTAAAACATCCAGTAGTAATGCGTTACAGAAATATTAACATCGCATTCAGACAAGCTGAATTAAAAACCAGTATTAATTCCTGCAGGCAGATATAATTATATTGAACGTTATGTCCACTAATTATATAAATTATATAAAATATAACACATTTAGTTGATGGTTAAATACGCTTAAACTAGAGTTTATTATTATCTCATTGATGCCGTATTAGATGGCCACTAGTTGGTCACTTGTCATATGGCGTTTTACTTTGCTAAGTAGTGTGGGAAACATTGGGTGCACTGGAATAATTTTAAAATATATTGTTCTGAATTATTATTCGCGATAATGCATTAATTTATTAACTAAACGAGTGTTAACTTACCAACATAGTTTTTGGTGCACTTTTCTGCGGCGGGATCCTCAGTATATCTGACAAAGAGACGAAATGGTTGAGTATGCAAAATATAGCCTGTGTGTATATGCGTAGGCTTTGACACAGTAAGGATGCCACTAACGCGTGCGGTTCCGTTGATCTTGTTGTCTAAAAGTTTGTTTGTGGCGATGTTCGGAATTTTTTTATGGGTCCTGCATAACATAATATATATACACATGTATATTTAAAGTCATCGCTGCCGGTACTACATTTTCAAAGAATACAATTTGTGTAAATTGCCTATTTCATTGTACGCTGCATACATGTCAGGCCCGCGAACGTGACTCGGTTAGCAACTCCAACTGAAGGCGCCAATTGCAAATGGTGTTCCCTGAAAATATTTGGATTATACGAAAACAACATATCAATGCTATTATGGTATGATTCCATGTGTTACTCCGAATGATATTGTGTCACGATATACTCACCCGTCGATGCAGTGGCTACAATGAGCGTTCTTGTAGCGGGTGCATGCCGTAATCGTTATACGGTGAACTGTCTCGCATTCAGAGCACCTGGTACATATGTGTCCACCAGTGACATCGTTGAAATGTCCTCGTCCACAGGGCACACACGTAGCAAAACATCCCTTCTGTAGACAATAACACTTAGTTAGCTGCATAAAGCCCACTCAATGCTTAACACTGATTTGGTTTCACGTATATATTGGTAATAATTAGGATTAGTATTTTTAGCTTTGTCAGTTTATTTACACGTTATTTAAAAAATAAATCAATATAAGTACATAGAAAAATGGTTTAAGATGTAGCGACATGTTAGTTATGTTCTGACATATACATTAAACATGTGTAATAAACATGTTACATTATATTGGATGATAAGCACCTGTAAAATGCACAGAGCAAGAGCAGAGTAAGACATTTATCGTTGTCGTCAATCTGAAGTCTGCCTCACCTCAGTCTCGAGAGTGCCTTCTCCCGGTGGACAAGTTGTGCACGGGTGGCAGCAGCCATCCTTCTGACCGTATTCATTCTTGCATTGTCCGTATCTGTCCGGAGTCTCGAGCCCGAGGTTTCGGCATCTCGTGGATTGTCGTGTCGCATCGATTGATGAAAGCTGAACATGAAAACCAAATACTTTAGGATCTCATTGTTCTCGTGAATCAAAGTATGCTGGCCTTACAGAAAGTGCACACTTTGTAATGCAAATATCAAACATAGTGTAAATGGTGTAGCGAATTGCAACACATTGTAACGAAATTAGGCCGCATACACGTAATTTATGAATAGAAACAAATTGCGTTGCAGTTTATGTTGAACAACACTCAAACATATATTAGGTTAGTACAATTACGAATACTAGCTGGCATATTGAGCCGAAGCTTCAAAGTAGAAGGAATAATTACGTGTTATTGCAAATATAACAGTGTGTCGTTGACGTCGTAAGCATATTTTTAGTCTAGATATAAAAAATCAATTATCTTCAGTATTCTATGTCAGTGGCGAATGGAATAAGCAAGGAGTGTGTCTGTGTCAGACTATTGTATTCAACACTTAGCCGGTTTGCAATCATCTTAGTGAAACAAAAAGACACAATACGGTTATGATGTAATTAACCTTTCCACTTATCGCTTGCTATTGCATACATACCAAAGTCATAAGTACAACTATGCAACCTGCTGGCTTCTGGAATCGCATGATGAAACCTGAAACATAAAATACCACGTTTATCCGGTTGGTGACGCCACTGATAAAACACGTTCTAGTTGTTATCGCACCCGGCATGATTGTAACGGACTAGTATGTTTATATTGTGATTATAACGTCAAGATCATATGACCTCATCAGGCTTCTTATATGTTGCACTAGTCAGTATTTTTCTGAACATTATGCCACGCTGGCACTGACGGGGGTCACTGTCAGAGTGCTTCTCAGTGGATCTTTTACGTTGCAAACTGACATGGAACCGACATTACCGTGATTCTCCAATTCAACAGGGATACGCAGTCCCCAGTATGGAGAGCCAGTTTTTTTTATACTAAATAAATGTATTATCCCTGCCCTGACATGCTATTGAAACCGGGCCGCCTGGGTGTCTGTCAGGAGGACGCGCTAACCATTACACTATTACACTCTCCGCGTCTCTCTTATGTGGGGAATGAAGATCGCCAACCACTGTGATCAATTTGGTGATAATGGATTTACCACACCTTTCTGAAGGTCGAGCAGCTTAGTAGCAGTTAAGGTTAGTACATAAAGAATAACTCATTTTAGTGGTTTTCCTAAAGGTGTGTGCATTGGAAGACCAACACACAACAATCTACAGTTTGGTGCTATTAGCAGTGCGGACATCAACGGAGGACATTTATAAACAACGTTTTGCTATAGTGTTTGCGTTCAATAAGGCGGGTTTATTGTGTATTTTGTGATTAAAAGAGATTTCATCATGTATGTGCTTCGATCTCTGTATGCACCCGTCGTGCAAGTCTTTATGTGTGTGTGTGTGTGTGTGTGTGTGTGTGTGTGTGTGTGTGTGCGTGTGTGCGTGTGTGCGTGTGTGCGTGTGTCTGCGTGCGTGCGTGCGTGCGTGCGTGTGTGCGTGTGTGTATTACTTAAACATGTATCATTTTTATGCGTTCTTACGTGCGTCAAAGGTAACAAAAAATTTCAATATCACAAATAAAAATCAGGAGATAATGGGTTATGGTCTTTGGTGCGCTGACGCTGTAATTTTGCTAAAAGAACATCTAAGAAACCGAAAAGTATGTTCGCTTTGCCTTTGTGCTCTTCGACCTGCTCAGCGACCTTGAACCGTTGCAAAAAGCGAGGTCGTGTATCCACAGCAGATACTGGTCTGGACATGTAAGCTTGACGTGTTGCATAAACATGGTTACAAGTAGATCGTGGATGCAGCAAATACATCAATCCGACGCTATTGATGCTGTTGATTCGCGTTGAACGACCGAAAGACCAACTAGTCTAAGAATAGACCTACACACACTGGCCTACCTGCGAAAGACGAACGTAACTGGGTCAACAGTGTAAAACGGGTGATATACCAAAATGGCCGCTGTCGTGTCGCGCAGCGAAGTTGGAGGCATTTCGTAATACCTAGCTACGCTAAATATATTACTTGTTGGCTCAAGAGCACCACGGGAATACGATTGTCCTGCTCCGAACAATTGGCATAACATTGCATAGGATATTTTATAAATGATTTGCTTTGTGTCATTCGATGTTACGCTGGATTATAGGGACATCGACGTATGCCTACTGTTGCATGAAGAAGGTAAGTGCATGCGTCGTCTTATCTAGACAACTTACATGTTTAAAACAGCGTTTATCGCGGATGGCACCATGTGCATCCGTGCCACTATACTCCATCCTAGGACTAGGTGGACTCTAACCCCGATTGCCAGCCCTACGTGAATAACCGTTGGGTAACCACCACCACCCTCCCCATATCAATTACTACGGTATGAATAAAATAGAACACAATGGACGACCACATTCGCATAGCCGCTCTCAGTTGACACCACTGACCTATATAAAGACTCAAAGTGGAAGACTATAAGAAAATATCCGTTATCCTCAAGTCTGACATCTTGCAGTTCATGTAACAGCTTGATTAGTTAAGTGTCGAGCTGAAATGTCGGTTATGAGTTGCTTGACACTTAGACTAAAACGCAGGTTCATTAATTGCCTTGCCGTATTCTCCACGATTCAGACGTCGGTACAACATTGATGACTATCGTTATGCGATACAGTGCCCCAAGTAGTCGTAACATTTTAATACATCGTAACTGCATCCTGGCTGTGTGAGAACGGATAAGGCCATGTCATAATACATTTAAAACTTACCTAATCGAACGTGATACAACCAGTTGAAAACATATCAGTTACATACCAAATGCCAATAAAAGATTGGCCGGAATAAACCATCTGCAAATGTTGCCAACAGGGCAGCCTTACACCAGAACAGGGTAGAAAACACAGATTGGCTCTGAGACCAACAATGAAATAAAAACTAAAATAATAATACAATTATCAGACAGGTAATGCTAAACTATTAACAACATTCAACATTAAACTTAAATTCACACAGAAATAAACAGAGGATTAGCCCCGATTAGCCAGCCTTTTGTCCCTCACACGGATACCATCCGAAAGCCAGCTAAGTCACCAGACTATCTTCTCGGCGAAGTTACGCAGCCGAACAAGAGTCGGTTAAGTGAGACTACGAAAGACTCAGTGCTCTCTAGTACTAGTCTCTGGCAGACCAGTGAAGACTGCACAATAGCTAAGATACCACACTGATGTACAGATACCACACTGATGTACAGTGGTGTCACAGCATCTTCTACCAGACAAACACAGGCCGCTGGTCACTGCGGGCAAAGTGAACCGACCAGTGGAGTGAGACCATAAGGAGTGTCGGTTGGTAGTCTGTGTCTCTATGAGACTAAGACCTTGCGTTATGTACAGTGATCAGAGTACAAGTCTCTGGAATGACTTGAAGACAATCAAAAGAACCCCTGAATATATGCGGGGCTCTGCCAGCCAGGTAAAATGGTAAAATTACGTACCCAAAGGTAATTCTAGGGTGCGTAGTTATCGATAATATAAATTATCTGTTTGTTGCCTACAGATGAAAATATTGTTTTAGAATTTTGTATAAATATTCACCATAGTCACACCATTTAGAGATCAACCTAAATACAACTCTCATTTATACTATAATAGAAAATCACTACTTCTGAAGATACAAATAAAAACCTGCAGGCAGCATTCCAGTTCAACATGAGTCCAACGGTTATTTGCACAAGCATCGGGCCAAAGTTCGGTAATTGGTCACTCTGATTCCCGTACTTACATGCTGAACATTTCTGAATACAATTCCATAATCGCTCTGGGTCTGGTTAATTAAAACTAACATGTAGCATAGATCTTTAATTAAATACTACTCATATCCTCAGTTTATTAGGCCTATAGAAGTACGAAACCAAAATGTACAGCTGTTAGGTCGAAACGTCGTACGTTTCACAAAGATATGCTCCAAAGTAAGTTAATTTCTGACACGTATGTAACAACATGCAACAAACAATTCTATACTATAATATAAATAAATACACATATACTAAGTTAAAATTCTTAAATCTATAATAAATCAAGTAATCAATTTGATAAACGGAATCTTAACGTGAGAACATGCCTACCCATGTATTGAACCACTGTCTGTTAGGGCTACATAAACACAGCCCAATGAGGGTATTTGTACTCAGCCACAGCAGCCAGACACTAACCACAGACTAACAAAGCAGCGAGCCTCCAGCCATTTTCAAAAGCAGGTAATCCTTCCATGAGCAACAACACAAATACCTACACCTTTGACCTGACTAAACACACATAAACACCCTTAACCACCTGTCAGTCTCACACAGAAGGCATACTCTATTTCTTTAAACCTTTCACAACCGTGGATGTCATGCAATCACTTTTACTCTATTCATAACTTCTTCACTGTGTGTGAGGCGCCATGTTTTTGTGGGTTTCACCTGCAAATGCTATCTCCTTGTTAAGTCACAGCTTAGAAAGACAGATAGTCATAGTTCTGAATCACACCGTTAGTCCCGATTACAGGCACACAATCATGGTTAACTTTAACCACATCATTCATTAGTTCTGATTACAGGCACAAAATGGCGGTTTAAATGTGGAACATGAGCACTTAGAATCGAGCAGTCAGTGTTTTGAGTCACACATAATCACAGTTTAGAATTTGGCTACGTTTTACACAATCATACCAAGACGTGGTTTTTAATCACATAAATTCACATGGATTTCGATCACAAATGTCAAATCAATACATTGCAATACTTATTATGTACAAGAACTATTGTAAATTTATTTGCTCGTAACATGGTATACGTTACAACACTATTATAGTATATAATATATACATGTATATATATATATATATATATATATATATATATATATATATATATATATATATACATATATATATATATATATATATATATATATATATATATATATATATATATACTGTATAACAAACATATTGTGTCATATTTTATAGGTTAATAATAATAATTTATATCTTGCACTAATCAGCCTATTACAATAACATTTCATGGAACTGTTATCTACAATATATAACTGTACAAATAACAATCATATTATATGAACATAATGAACATCAATGCATTACCATTTAATCGTTATCTTGAACAAAGCTGATAAAACAAGGAATTATTCAACAAATTCACATACGAGAGGGTTTTAAAACTTTTAATGTGAGAAAAATATATATACCTTATGATCCAGATACACACACACACACACACACACACACACACACACACACACACACACACACACACACACACACACACACACACACACACACACACACACACACACAACACACACACACACACATACACACACATACACACACATGGTATATATATATATATATATATATATATATATATATATATATATATATATATATATATATATATATATATATATATATATATATATATATATATATATATATATATCTGGAGCATGGGGTATATGTATTTTTCTCACATTAAAAGTTTAAAAACCCTCTCGTGTGTGAATTTGTTGAATAATTCCTTGTTTTATCAGCTTGGTACAAGATAACGAAATAAACACACATGAATGTATGTATGTATATGTATATATATATATATATATATATATATATATATATATATATATATATATATATATATATATATATTAATATATACATACATGCATATATGTATGTGTATATCGCGCACTGTGAAGGTCTGAAAACCATCTCGTGAGATAATATAATTTGTTCAAACCGTTGCATTAGCATGACCCATGAGTTATGACGTTTTCGACGAAGATAAAGTTGGTTCGACTGCACGCAGAACATGTGTCGGAGTTCTCTGACATGACAATAGCAATATACATACAGACTATCATATTAGCTATGTATTGTAACCTTCTTGGGACAACAGTCATTGACACAACAACCACAAGAATTTACACAAGTATATGTATGCTGTTGCGATATTTACGATTGTCAGTATAATTACCCTTGCCTAGACAGGGTTACGGTTGTACCTCAAAACGTTTATCAGTGTAGCATCAGACCGCTGGATTCCTGTTTCGAGTAACAAAGTATTCTGACATCCAGAGTAACTGGTTCTGGCCGGTCAGCGCAGTGTATAACCACCATGGTTATACCGTGGTTATACACTGAGAAAAAGTATTATTAAAGTGTTGTTAAATTAAATTTAGAAGCAAACAGGCTGGTTATCATTACCGAGGATTCCATTACTGGCTCTACATGAAACACACAGGAAAATAAATATCCACAACGAAAGATTTACCTGTGAATGTATAGCCACCGTAGCAACGTTTTTAACACACGTGTGTCGGAGAGTGCGGCTCCCGGTCGAGTGATAACGTGTGAGTGTACAGCAATGTGTAACAATGCGCGCTGCTTATATGCCCCTTCGTAATGTAGGTCGTGACTAATGACTAATCTTTTGAAGTATATCGTGCCCTGGTCTTTGGTAGTTGTGACACTGGACACAATGATATTAGGTTAACATTTACCTAATTTAATTAATGTGAAAAACAACAGAATATTTTCACAGCGCTTTGATACACCGTCACACCGTTTGTGAGTGGGTTGGGTGCATGAAGCATGCCCATTCCACATTCCAGACCATTCAATTCATGACGTCAACGTCAACCGCTAAAACATTAAGTACCGTTGTAGCGCTTACATTTTTCCGGCGTTATAAACGTTCCGATTGACGTTTCTGCGCATGCGCGATATTTGTAAAATCATCAATATGCAGCGAAATGACAAAGCATGTATGGCATAAATACTACAGGTTGTTCGTCAGGGTGTATATAACCTCTTAGCAAAAGTATTTCTCGCAAATTAACACGAGGCAAACAAGCTGTGAGGCATATTTAGATAGGAAGCGTAAATGACGTCACTGTTGTGCGCCATAATCCGTGACAGTGATTTATAAAAACCGTAATATTTTATTGCATTGAACGACATTTTAAGAAACTCTTCACAGTAATCATCACATGAGAGTTAACGAACAGCTCGTGGCATTTATACCGAAAATGCTTTGTTGTTTCGTTGGACATTGGTGATTTTACATTTATTGCGCATGCGCAGAAACGTCAATCGGAACGTTTTTAACGATCGGAAAAATGTAAGCGCGACACCGTAATGCAATAATTAGCACTCGCATGGCGCTGTGTAGCTCCACAGTGGGACATAGTGTGTGTGTGTGTGTGTGTGTGTGTGCGTGCGTGCGTGCGTGCGTGCGTGCGTGCATGCATGAGTGCTTGCGTGCACACACACACACACACACACACACACACACACACACACACACATATATATATATATATAATACCTTCTTTGTGATTGGCTGAGGAATACAGTGCCGGTCTCGCCCACTGGTCAGTGGTTTCGCCGAATGACTCCGTCTGACCTATATTGGATAGCGCGCGGCATTGTTGTTTCGACGCCCCCGAGCCGCGGCCATGTGGCGCCCAGCCGCTGGCAATCGGCCATCTTTTCAATGTTAAATGGCTCAACTTCAGCTACCAATATCTTAACATTAGGCTAGTATTATTTGTGTCTAACATTTGTTATGGTACTACTAACTATTCATAGAGGAAAATATGTCGTGTAGAATCAAACCAGTTACGCTGAAAGGTTATTATTATTTTTAAAGTGGAGACGGGTGCAGCAGCCAATGGATGGCGGATTTGGACCAAACCACTATTAAAAAATGCAATGCCAGGTTGTCGACGCTGCATGGCAGTAACATTGGACATCCCAACTAATAGCTCATTGCCTTAACCCTAATCCAAATCCTAAACACTAACCCAAACTCAACCCACACACCCATTTTGGAAGAGTGATTTAGGACCAAACATGATCCCAGCAGCCGCCTGTTTGTTATTATGCTGTGTTATAGCCTACGTATACATCAGCCTAACACACTTTTATTAAGTTGCAAACATTGAAAACAAATAAATGTAATGAATTATGCCAACTTTGTCGTAACAAAACACGTCCTTTATTTTTGAATTACGAATACGAATACATTTATTTCAGGTAAAAACCCATATACAATTGGTACATACATTAAAACATCTAAATAGCCTGTTAAAGATCCAATATGTTAAAAAATTATTAGATAAAAAAAATAAGGTTATAAGTTAGATAATGTAAAATTGTAGAAAAATAAAATAATGAGCAATATACAGGATGTAATTGTAAAATAAATATGCAATTAGTTCATGTAAATAAACACCTTTTGAAAAGTAAGTTATATAAACAACTTATTGACTTTAAAAATATATGTATATAATAAATAAATAATAAAGTTATATGCTAGACATGATGACTATCTTACAGATTTATTGTGTACAATGAATTGGCCCAGCTAATCCACATTGGGCCATTTACTATTTCAAAGCAATTGTACATAACCCTAATCAAGTCATTATTTATGTTAAAAATGCGTCTTTTAAAACCATAAATGCTCTTACGCAATAGGGCGTCAAATGTATCAATACCATTATTAGCAAACATGCCACTCGCGCTGTCCCGTCGGCTATATCCCAAAATCCGTCTATGCATATTGTTGTAGGCAACTTTAGCTTTCAAATAAGAGCCCTTATTAAAGTTAACCCATAATTGGCAACAATAAGTTGTACAACAATACGCATGAAACAGATGTAGTCTAACACCCACGGAACAGTGGTGAAATTTTCTGATAATGCTATTTGACCTAGCATAAAAATTACGTAGATGTCTTAAAATATCTCCGTCATCTTTCAGGTCATTGCATATTATCACACCTAAATATTTTGCTTCTTTGACATATGCAAGCTTGTTTAGGTTCATATACATATCTGGACATTTCAGGTTAAAACCACGTGGTTTGAAGACCATACATAATGACTTGATAGGGTTATATTCAACATCATTTTCAAAGCCAAACTGTGCACATATGTTCAGCAAACGCTGAAGCCCACTAGGACTGGGAGCAATAACACATATGTCATCGGCATAGAACACATGGTTAGTGCAGTAGTTGTGTATATGACAACCTGTACCAGCACTATTTAGCATATTGCTCAGATCATCAATGTATACGATAAATAAATATGGGGACAAAATCCCACCTTGTCGAACACCATTCGAAACATTAAAAAACTCTGATGTTGTACAACCCCATTTGACACAGAATGTTTGGGTTCTGTACCAATACAACAGAATACGTACAAGTATAACAGGCACACCTCGGTTAAGCAATTTTCTAAAAAGCGTCCAATGGTTGACTCTGTCGAATGCTTTTGACGCGTCTAAAAAGCATGAATACACCGGGCTATTGTTACTTTTATAGTATTGAATAACATTTTTTAAAGCAAATATACAGTGGTCAGTAGAGTGTCCCTTCTTAAACCCAAATTGATTGTCGGTGGTATTAAGATATGGTGTCAACATTTCCAGCAATACAATTTCAAATATCTTAGAGGCTACAGTGACTAGCGCAATTGGTCTGTAGTTATTTACGTTGCTCGTATCACCAGACTTATTTTTTTATCAATGGAATTATAATAGTTTTCATAAAGTCATCAGGTAGATGACCATGAGAAATCACTCTATTATAAAAAATGGACAACAGTATAGTTATGCGCCTATCTGAATGAATAAAGTGTTCGGCAGATAGTCCATCATTACCACATGCTTTTCCACATTTCAACTTATCGATAGCATGTTTTACCATGCAAGGAGTTATGACTAAGTTATTTCCATAACATAAATATTCTGTGTTATGTACACACTCTTTCACATTTTGCATATTTACATCTGAGGTTACATTGTTTAATAAGGATTCAAAATGTGTTTTCCACATAGCGGATATGGCCGTAGGTTCATTAGCACCATTGACATTTGTAGCATTTGGTATACCTTTTTTGTATGTTTTGGATACGTTTTTCCAAAAACTGACAGCATCTTTAGCTTGCATGGACTTAGCCATTGCATCTGCTCGCGCCATATCTTCGCGTTGTTGACACTGCTTAAGCAGATGTTTAAAATGTAACCTAGTTTTCCGCATTAGTTCACAGACTGGGCCATGCTTAGGTTTTCCCATATCACGCCATAAAATATAGTAATATCTAGCTTCAGTGTGCGCTTCCTTAACATAATCATTCCATCCAGGTACAATATAGTCTTGGCACAATGTTTTTTTTGCATGTAGTAATTACATGAATATGATTCATCATAGACTATTATATTGGCTGCCGTTGTTTGAATTGTCGGTCGACTATCCTTTTGTGTCTGACAAGAAGAAACTGCGCTTGGGCTTGTTGTAGATCATGTTGTGATTTACAACAGGTACTGCTATAAACGTATTACAGAACTTTCATCTTATCGGACAAACGTATAACACTAGTGACGTTAGCGTTCAACACAGGAAGAACCAAACATGGGACAGGCAATTAGTCAATGTCCCATGCATGTAAGACAATTTGGAAACTTATAACCAACACTATCAAAAGAACCAAATATAACATATATAAAAATATGCAACATGGGAAATAGCCCTGTTAGACTCGGTGGCAATCCCCTGAAGAAAGTGTCACTAAAAATTCAAAATCTAACAAAGCAATTGCCGTTCATTGGTTGTGTGTTGCAAGTGATCTATACGTCGCAACTGACACGGTGATGTAACATGTTATCGGCAGGATAATAAATATTTGCAGTCAACAAGAGCCGGTAAAAAGAAATACATTTGTATTGTTCACTGTACATTTTGCAGACGTGAATAATTCTAATGACAAAGTGACATTACTTATATTTGTGTAGCTCCATACAATGGGTTGACAGTAATGATTAAGACAAGACATCTGAAGAAACATAATCCCTAGTTACTGTTTTGATATATTGATTTGCTTCAGTATTAAGTTCAACTACACTGTACCGATCTATCATGAAAAGGGTATTGTGTGCACACACAATGAGGTGTTTTGGCAATGTGGTCTGGAATGAAAGTATTTATAATAATTTTTGAATACCAGTAACTTGTATTTCTGAAATATACTTCTCACAACAAAGGTATCATTGAAAAAAGGAATTTGTAAAAATGTGATTGATTTATTTCCTTTTAATATTCGTTCTTCACCCAGACAGTCTTTCGCAAGGCGGTCGGCTTTCTTAGTGACTTGGTCTGACATAGAAATTTCTCTACAAGCTGTCTGCATGGCATGGCATCTCAAAAAAATAAACCAAGGATGTGTATGAGCACAGGCTCCTGTGACGTCACAATGACATCATGAAAATGTGTACATGTATAACATACGGATATAACATCGCTTCTATTGCAAACATAATCAATATAACACTGCAGAGAGTGATTATCTGAAGAAGGAAAAATACTTCTTAAAATAGATTAACAAAACACAAAGAAAGAAATCATAACATCCTTTCGCTCTTTTCTGTTAATGTCAGCTAATTTTTAAATAATTCTCCCTTTCTTTTAATGATGTGATATCCAATTGAAAGACATTACTCAGTGCTCACTACTACAACATAATTTCTTCGATCGACACACAACAAAACCACCAACATAACATACAATATCCTGCACCTGGTCTATTTCTGCTAAACGTAAGATTGATCCTGATTAGCTCCTCCATGACCTTAAATATAATGCACAATGAGTTATGCATGGTTAATGATACGATCGACAGGTGCAAATAATATACCTTGACAACGATGAAACTCTGCCCATGATTTCTTTTGACGGAGACGAGAAAACCTCAAATTTTAAACACTTGTTCAGTGGCGATGCTATCACCGTGGTGACTTCTTGTGACTTCACTGACTTGTACTGAAAATAGAATACAAGTAATATAAATATAATATTAATATTAAAGTGAAAATATATAAGAGAAAAATATATGTATATTATAAATATATATATATATATATATGCATATATATATATATATATATATATATATATATATATATATATATATATATATATATATACATATACCAGGTATATATATATATATATATATATATACACACATATATATATATATATATATATATATATTATATATATAACGATGATTTGCAGTTACACTCTAATACCATAATGTCCGGTAGTAAGTAGGTGTGTTTCAACATTATAGCTGTTTTGGCATATCGTTATGGTTTTACAACACGATAAATGTTAATTGTTTGTACAATTGTTATTCTTCAACTATATTTCAAAATTATATTTTACATTTAATCTGAAATAAATGTCACGTTATAAAATAGATTTAATGCATATAGAATATTTTGTTAAGTATAATGTTATTTTTGCTAAAAAAAATCATATTAGGTGGTTAGCAACTTAATCAAAATATCTAACCATGAAAATTTGAATAACACAATGACGCCATCTTTGTGAAAATGGTGCAATCATGGCCAAAATACCGTCATCGATGTTTACCAAAGATGGTGAGTCATACCGCAATATAATTACTATAATCTATGATAGATTATTGTCGTCGTTGGCCAGTCGTCTTTGTTCGAACAGACTGTACACAAACACGTCTCTGTAGTGCTCCGTATTAGACTATCGTGCAATCAACATTCTTTGGAGCCACACGTCAACGCCCAAAACAGTTAGTAAGCTGACGGGAGTATATACACAGAAACAAAACAGTTTAACTTGTGTCGTTGTCTTCATACAATGAAACGTTTGTTACCCCGGGCATGTTAACGTGGTCCGTTATGTACGTGTTGTGACTTTACCGATGTGGTCCCTGTCTTTTCAAAATGTGCCTTGTCACTGTGTATTGAAACCTGATCGTGAGGTCGCGCCCTACGCCAAAGACCCTCATTTATGAGTAGATAACAGCTTTAGTTGCACTAGGCATTTTCGTGAAAACCCATTGTATTGCTAAATTTCATGTTGTTCTTTAAAAAAAATTATCTATGATTTAATATGTATTCATAATAATATTGACATTATAATGTTTGTAGATGCGGCTGTTGAAATAAAAGTTAATTAATTCATTCATTATTCTGGTTATGATTTGTTCAAAATAAGCCTTATGCACGGCATATGATTTTTTTTATTAAACACTTTTTATTGTCTATGATAAATACAAGATGCAAAAGTTCCCACAATTATATTTGTATTTTAGTGTTTCGCCCACTACGAGTTAGACGACGACGTCTTGTCAGAGAACAATGCAAGTTGCCACCTCGTCTCTGAATTCCTTCAAATACGACTAGACAAACACTAAACCCTGTCCTACTGTAGAAAGAGTGAATTTGAGTTATGTACACGAAAACATAATATCACGAGGCGCTCGTTCTCATGCGTCAGGATTGGGCTCGTCTCTCTTAAGATAATGACCCCGAAGGACGACACCGGCTGTTCTCATTCACACATATAAAATAAAATGTCATTGTACCTCTTAACAACACATAACAATCAAATCAAAGCAAATTCATTAGTGACTAAGTAATAATGTTAAGTCTTATGTTGAAGTAATTCCAAAAATAATTCCAAAAACTCACTATGGTGATACAAATATGACACAACCGAAAACATAACGCAGTGTAGCACACGACACAAACGCCATCCTCTCACCATGTCTAAGCAGTTTGACACATTTCATTTAATACAGAATCGTCGACAACTTGACTAGCCCCCATTGTAAGGTTACACCAGTGACGCCTTGCACGTGGAAGACGCCGTTCATTGTGTTCACTCAGACGTATCGACTGCTGGTGTCGACCTACGCAATGAGTAGTGTATTGCGCTGAATGGAATGTTGGTTCGTTGTGTGACTAGAATAATTTGGCTCTGCTTGAGTAGAATAATGTAAACACTACTCGAACTGGTATCACTAGCTAGGCACGGCCGGTGTGATATGGCTCCACATTTCTTAGCGCCATCCATCCATCCATCCATCCATCCATCCATATATATATATATATATATATATATATATATATATATATATATATATATATATATATATATATATATATATATATACATAGTCTCTAGGGAATGATAAATTATCTAGCTGTGGAATTCGCTTCCTGCCAATGTTAAATTATAAGTAAATAATTTTTTATAGTTTTATTCCGCCGGCGTCTAAAAACTTATCTCTTCAAATCTGCCTATCCTTCTTAGATTCCTAGCACCTTCATCCATCCGTCGACTACGTGCGCATTGTAATACGATTACGAGATTAATTAATCCCTAACGGACCGATCAGATTAGCACTCTCTGCAGGCATTGCATTGAATGTTGTTTATAAAGCAGTCGATGGAGCATTGCATTTCTACCGTCAGCTCTGCTCGTGACGAATGCACATATGCCTTGCTTTGTCACTTCATGTGTGAGGTAGCATCTGATTTTTGCATAAGTAGAAAAATGTAGTTCTGCACTTAACAGTTACACGTGTCTACATTCTCACCTCGCGATCAAACTGCACACTAAGATATACTATCTCATCATGTCTAAACAACAATGGCAATGCTTGACAAATCTCATTCGACCCAGAACACACAAACCTGCCCCTATTCTAAGGTTACGCCAGTGCCGTCTTGCACATGGAAAAGACAGTTCATTCAGTACACTCGAAAACGCAGCGATCTAGTTGGCCGGTGTTGACCCACATAGTGGGTGGCGTATTGTTTTGCACGGCTGGTTATATATACCGCTCAATGCGTGAGTAGATTAATGTAAACACTAACTCCCGCTAGCTAAGCAGGGGCGGATATAGTCTATAAACGGAGCACAGCAATTCCACTTTCAAGGGTACTGGTGACAAATGCACGTACACCATATATATATATATATATATATATTTATATATATATATATATATATATATATATATATATATATATATATATATATATATATATATATATATATACACAGGGTTCTAATTTAGCGGGGGCCCGCTGGCCCCCACATTTACTGTCTGGTCCCCAGATTTCCAATTCCCGTGGACCCGACTGGCCCCACATCAAACACATCGGACTGCAAACAATTATTTATAAATAATGGCCTGACAACTTCCTATCCCAGAGGCCAAGCACAGAACATGTCATTATTCACTATACTTTTATCAGTAAATGATGCTGGCTGCTGCCTGGGGTTGGGATGGTTGTGTGGGTTGGTGGGGGGGGGGGCAGAAGGTTGCTGCCCATCGGCAGGGTTAAAATAGATTGACAATGGGTTGCCAAGGTGGACAAACCTGTCGACTGGGCCGGGGAAAAAGAATTAATGACCTACGATTGTGTTACAAGAAGTAGACAGGTCTTAGACATAATCCACTATGAAGTCCTACGATGTCAGTAAACTGTCATCCTTCATAATGCTGTGGCATACGCATCAAGCCTTGAGTATTGGCCATCAGTTTATGGCCAATACTGTTTTAAAGTACATGAATGGCTGTAAAAATGAAAATGATGAATGAAGAAGTCGATAAAACACAGTCAAAACAGCCTGGAGAATCTAGCTAGGATTGTCAGTAAGTATTCATAGCTAGCCCAGCTTTGGGTTTCGACAGTCCACAATCTATTTTTGATATGTAAGTCACCTCACGTAAGAGACAACACAGTGTAAAGAGTTATACAATATAAACATTTGTAAACCTGGCTAAAAAGAGAAATAGTAAGAGAACTATAATAGTGTGTTACATTTCATGAGCTAATAGTGAATGGAAGCTAGATACATGCGTTCCAACTGGTGGTAAAATTCAGTGTTACTTTCGGGCTTAATATTCAATGTAAACTAATACTGTACTGTTTGCAACACCAGAACCTAAAAAGTACTTATTTAGTAAATCAATAAAACACTGAGTTATACTTGCTTTTGTTCCATTTAAAGCGAGATTGATATTCAGGAATTACACAAATACTGCTTCTTGACTTAACCAGAAATAAAATAACGTGAAGGGGTGAAGGAACGGGAACACCCAAAGTTGCTTAAGCTGTTATAGGTGTGTGTGGAAGGGGCAGGAAGAGGCGACCTCGTGTTGCCATCTACAATTAAACCCAGGCAGCCCAAAGAGGAAGATCTACAGGTTTCAAGCAGCTCTGATTCAGAGGAAAATTATCAACATCTCTTTAAATGATCATTAGTATATTAAGCTGCTACATAGGCTATAGCAATGACTTAGACGTGCATTTGTTGCATGGCCCCCATTTATTGTGTCGGGCCCCTAGATTTTTAAAAGTGGGGCCCTGCTGGCCCTCACTAATCTTAGGGAAACTTCTAACCCTGATATATATATATATATACACACACATATATATATATATATATATATATATATATATATATATATTATACATGTCCACAAAAATACATATATATATTCACTTATATATATATATATATATATATATATATATAAAATACATGTCCACAAAATACATATATATATATATATATATATATATATATAGAGAGAGAGAGACATATTATAATATATATATATATATATATATATATATATATATATTATACATGTCCACAAAAATGCATATATATATATTCCCTTGTATATATATATATATATATATATATATATATAGAGAGAGAGAGAGAGAGAGAGAGAGAGAGACATATTATAATATATATATATATATATTATATATATATATATATATATATATATATATATATATATATATATAAATTGGTTGCCCGTAGCCCCCCCCCCCCCCCCCACTCACCTTTAAAACCTAATCGACGCCCCTGGGTGTCGATCCGGAGGAGTGTAGAAAACTGAGGACCAATAACTGACTGCCTGATTCATAGAGTGTGACAGTACAGTGGATATAGAGCTAGATGATCATTGAAATAGAACATGGATAAATAATTCAAAAAGGAAGAACCCTCCACATTGTAACCAAAGCAATTGATCTAATCGATTACTGAGTAGTTGGAAACGATGATGTGGGTCGAAAGTTATTAGTAGTGGAATAAGAAATCTTTGTATAATATTTGTGGATTATTTTTGTATATTTATTTAGTTACTGTAATTGTTTGTATTTTCATAATATTAGTTTATATCAAAAACATTCCAATGGATTTCAATGCATTATATATTACCATATACCTATATATTTAAATTAATGGTCATTACACGAGATAGATATTATATATTCTTAGTTCCATTTGAGTCTAGTTTGAATTGGAATTACAATTTATTTATTCCACAAATATAAATAATAAATACCCAGTAGTAATTCTTCAGGGGTGTGCCGCTACCGTAAGAGCCACCTACTGTAATTGTTTTCCACATAAAAGCAATGTGGTAATGCAGTTTTGTTCCGCGTCCGTGGGCATGACATGAATTTGACCTTAGACGAGTGACACAAATTAAACTAAATTATATCTTAGACGAGTGACACAAATGAAACTAAACTGCACCTTTAACTTGTACCTGCAACGCTGCAAACAAAAGCTGGTGATAGGTGCGGGTTCGATTCCCACAGGACCTCGTGCAAAGGTTTCTCTGGCTGACCGATACCAGCTTCTTGCATTACGTATTACAGTCTACCGTTACATCTCCACATTACTCGATATGATCATTTCAGCCTAGACATTATAAATATGTTGGTTGTTCCAAAATATTAACACAGTTATTTTCACACAATAATTAACCACTTTGATTGCTATTATTCTAAGTCCCGTAGCTATGACAAGTGGCTATGCCATTCGTTCCCATTATGACAACACTCATTCAACCCGTCCAAATGATTCAGAAGGTAGCTACGCATTTAAGCATATTTTGGCAATACTCATAAATACCGTTAGCCATTATATATATATATATATATATATATATATATATATATATATATATATATATATATATATATATATATATATATAATTATTACCTTAGAGGAAGGTTGAGTCATCATGACGTTTTCAGCGATAAACCAAAACAATAATACTGTGGTTAACAATGTCATTGAATTATTACAAAATATTAATACTCTATGTCTAAGTGAATCATAACAGTTATGAGGCTGTGATATGTTAATATCCAAATAATTTATGCAACGTCATAACCAGCACTTTTCCTATTCATGTTATTGTAGCTATATAAAGGTATCAAAATACACCAAAATCGTTAATAAAACATAACTAATTAGCTAAAAGCGGTACTCTCGTGATTGTGTACGCTAATTGTTGTTTATAATTACTCAAATGGACATGAAGTTGCAAATCACATAATCTGCTTCTACAGAGCCCAAAACATAGACACCTGATAGGCATTATCTGTGTCCCCGTGCTGGTGTTGGCTGTCACACACTATAGGGCTAGTTGTCACCATATAGTTGTCACTCTATAAGGTGTGAGGACATACATTATGAGAATTCAAGTCACAGATTAATGAGAAAAAGCAATGACACAATAACAGTCGTCTGGTGATTTATTGGTGAATTTGCAGAAACTATTTAACAAAATACGACATCAAAGGTTTGGTCAACTATAATTTATGCATGTTTTAATCACAGATTAATCTAAAATTATTTATTAGAACCGTGGTCCGTTTCAACGTGACATACCTTAACATGTATATGACAGACATCCATGAAATTGAGCGAAAGGTTTTTTAATTACTTCTCATGTGTACTCAGCTATGTGACAACAAACCCAAGTGCTTTGTAACGGTCTTTGTAAGCTAGTCGAACGACGGTCTTTTGGTATTCAATACGTTTATTGAGAAAGAATACGCTCCCAGAGGGCGGCACGCTCCTGTAACTCTAATAACTCGCTCTCGCACCACTTGGCAGAGCCGGCGCCTATTTCTGGCAAGCCCGCTTATCAGGCCGCTGGTTATATACTGGGTTACTGGGTACAAGTGTTGACCGGTCGCTAGATGTAGTTGTTGACCAGTCGCTGGCCCAGGGCAAACTGCGCCTCAGCAGTTGTCCAGCTCGACCAGCTGGGCGTGGCCTTATACTACAGGGCCCTCTGGCGACTATCAGTATCCACCAGGGTTACATGTCCCCCAACTTAAAAATTTAGCCGACCGCGGCTAATGAATAGAACTTAAATTGAAACCTTATAGGTGAAATTAGTTATCTAATACCGATCTCGGTTCTCTATGTGGGTTACTGTGATAACCCGCATTACGTCTCGTTGACCGACGTAGAGGTGGAGCTGGAGGGTTAACTGCCTCGCTATTGTTCGGGTGAGACGTAATTGTCACTTCGTACAATGGGACTGTTACCTCACTCTCATGGCCTAATCTACTCTGCCTGTTCACTGTCTCAGGAACACAAACCCGCAAGTCTTTACGATTAATCACGCGTTTCTTATGTCCCCTCTCGGGTACGACAACGTAAGTGTCCTCCATCTGTTCCGACACTACATACACTGTCGGGTCCCAGGCATCCCCAATTTTGTTACGTCCTTTCACCCTATTGCGTAAGTGTACATGGTCTCCAATTTGCAGTGTATCTTCCCTTGTACGCATGTCATAAGTCGCCTTTCGATTTGCTCTGTCTAACTCCAGTTGTTCCGTCGCTTTAGCATAAGCGCTTTTCAACTTAGATTGATGGTAATCAACCCAGTTCAAATTGGTCCCACGAACCGTTTGAGACTGGAGTGTCTCGTCGTTTTGCAATCTGATATCGATTGGCAAGCGTGGAACACGACCGAACATCAAGTAGAAAGGACTAAATCCCGTGGCAGCATGAGGTGTTACATTGTACGCATAGGTAAGTTCCGGTAGGTGGTCTGGCCACTTGGACTTCTGAGCTGGTGTCAGAGTGCGTAACAATCCGTGCATTGTCCGATTATATCTTTCGCACTGCCCGTTTCCCATGGTATGATATGGCGTTGTGCGTGATTTGTCGACAGCGTAGATCTTGTATAACTCCGTGACGATTTTAGCATCAAAACATCTTCCTTGGTCTGAGTGTATCCGGAAGGGCACTCCGTAGCGCAGAAACCATTCACGTACTAGTGCTTTGGCCACTGTCTGAGCTGTTTGGTTATTGTGAATTTACTGTACACATCGGTCATGACCAGTACATTCTCAATTCCGTTACTAGCGGGTTCGAGTATCGTGAAGTCAATTGCTACTACTTATAACGGTTCCTTGGCGACAATGCTATGCATAGGAGTCCGTACTTTAAAATGTGGCATCTTTGCTAAATTACAACGTTCACACTTGGCAATCCAATTATGGATGTCTGAGCGTAAATTCGGCCAATAGAACCTCGCCCGCACTAATTTCTCGACCCTATCTATGCCTTGATGTCCCATCCGATCATGTAATTCCTCTAATAGTGTTAGTGTATGCGGATGTAACATTGTGCCATCACCAACCATCCGAAACCTCGGGATTATGATCGACTGTGAATTGACAATGTCGTCACAG
This sequence comes from Oasisia sp. SBJ-2009, assembly GCA_964017155.1. Classification (NCBI taxonomy): domain Eukaryota; kingdom Metazoa; phylum Annelida; class Polychaeta; order Sabellida; family Siboglinidae; genus Oasisia; species Oasisia sp. SBJ-2009. The sequence goes on from OZ024860.1 coordinate 36,230,134, forward strand.
GTGTCGCGCATGTGCAAGGCTGCGTACTACCATCTTTATGCAATCTCAAAGATAAGACACTGTCTTACTACAGAAGCGTGTAAGACAATTGTACATGCCCTAGTGATATCGCGGCTGGATTACGGCAACGCGCTATTGTATGGCATTACGGAGGCACTCATGACCAAGTTGCAGATGGTGCAAAATTCAGCAGCGAGACTGATCGCAAGGCAGCGAAAACACCAGCATATTACTCCGGTACTGATTAAGTTGCACTGGCTTCCGGTTCGCTGGCGTGTCCAGTATAAACTACTAGTACTTGTGTTTTCTGCCTTGCACGAGCTTGCACCCAAATACATTCAAGATCTTGTAACACCATACTCGCCGAACCGTAACCTCCGGTCAGCTGATCAGTGTCTGCTCGTGGTTCCGCGCTACAATATGGAGGGCTACGGCAGGCGGGCTTTCTCGGTGTCTGGACCAGCGCTTTGGAACAGTTTGCCAGAAAACATTCGTCAGTCAGACACTTTAGCAAAATTCAAGGCTCTCCTCAAGACACATTTATTTAAACTAGCGTACTACCAATGAGGAACTGTTCTGTGTGACACTCTCATGATAATGTATTTTATGAATCATTACTTGTATTAGTATTATTTTATAACAAATTTATTATTATTATTTTATATACATATTTATTTATTTTAAATATTAATTTCGGTACTATTATTTTATTGTATAATAATTATGTTTTACTTTTTAAATTAATCTTATTTATAAAATATACATTTACGCAATCTTAGAAACAATATCCTATACCTAGCTATGCACATGTATATATACCATGCTATACATTTTTAGATATATTTCGTATGATTCTATGTACATTTTACTGTAATGTGTGTACGCGCCTATGAACGGGCTGGTCCCGGAGATATGGCGCTTTATAAATGCTTGTAATAATAATAATAATAATAATACTTCCTTCCTCATTGAACTTGGAAGCAACAACTGGTTTACTGTGTCTCCACTCGTGGGATCTGTCATTGTTCTGCACAATCGGCCAGAACAGATATGTAGGCGGTTCCATTGTAATAGCAGTTTCGCTACTGCTGACTGTTCTTTCCGTCTCACTCCACGTGTCGCGTTTCGACCTCGGTCGATGTAATGCCAGATTCGGCCCAACACCGGATCAGTCCGTTGTGCTTCCTGGATCTCGTCCGTCCTAAAACTAGGTAGGACCGGTGACTCTACATTTTCCAGTATGTCGCGTCTTTGAGCAGTGGTGGCTCGGACCGTTCCTTTGAGTAACTTCTGGCGTAAGTCGCACGGCAAAACCGTTACTTGCTGGATATCCGCTATCTCTTCTTCTCCGATGACTGTGACCTCCGTCGTTGCAATCGTGTGATTTCCCGCTCAGACCATCACCCGATGCATTAAGTCGCCCGGGACGATACCTAGGATGTCCTACCTGGCTACACTGCATTGCATTAGTCGCTGTGCTACCTTTCGACTGACCCCTGTATTCGCGATTTGTTGATCGTTCCCCATTACGCCACCTGTCACTAGAGCGCTTCCAGCACCTCGCGAAGGTGTGACCCCTTCGGCTACAGTACTCACAACACACCGCGCCTCCGCTGCGTGGCTCCGGTTTGTCAGGGTTCACCACACCCACTGGCGCCTGTTGTTGTAATCGTAACAAAGAAACAATTTCCGACTGAGTTGTTGCAAGTAGTTCTATTTGTGCTGCGATTCGGTCCAGTGGACTAGGTTCGCCTCGGGTATGGTGAGGCTCCTGAATTCCCCGGACACATGCATTCTCATGAGAACTACCCATTCCGTCTTCCTCGAGACGAATAGCTTCGGTTCTCAAGGCTCTAAAGGAAATGGTCGATTGACCTCTTACCAATCGTTTCATCTCTCTCTTTATGTGGACATCCACCAGGTTCTCGCAGAACACTTCAATTACCATTTCGTTCTTACTCTGCAATTTATCAGATATACCTTCAGAGATTTCTAACAGGGCCCGAGAGAATTCCCTAACGCTTTCCCTGTTTTTCTGTCTTCTATCATACAATTCCCTCTTTAGTTGAGCATTACTACGGTTTTTCCCAAAGGTAGACGAAAGTAATGTGAACACCTTATCTACAGAGTCCTTTTCTTCCTCGGGCGCATACCTGACTTCTTCTCGGGCAGGTCCCTCTAGATGTCCGATCAGGAAGGGTAACCTCTCGACCGGTGGGACGGAAGGCAAACGATTGCGGGCGTCTTCCATCCAGTCGTGTAGTTCACAGGAACGCCCCGAAAATGCCCGGAGAGTGCGGTTTGGAGGAGCAGCTACCGTGACGTTGATGGACTGCTGATTGCGCTTCAGGGTTTCCACCATCTCTTCCAGACGAGCCAGTTTGTCCTCCCCCGTCATCCGGTCTTCTCCTGCTGTCGCCATTCTTTATCGGCTCCCCTGGGAGCTTCCGTCGTCGAATCCCACTTCTGACACCACTTGTAAGCTAGTCGAACGACGGTCTTTTGGTATTCAATACGTTTATTGAGAAAGAATACGCTCCCAGAGGGCGGCACGCTCCTGTAACTCTAATAACTCGCTCTCGCACCACTTGGCAGAGCCGGCGCCTATTTCTGGCAAGCCCGCTTATCAGGCCGCTGGTTATATACTGGGTTACTGGGTAACAAGTGTTGACCGGTCGCTAGATGTAGTTGTTGACCAGTCGCTGGCCCAGGGCAAACTGCGCCTCAGCAGTTGTCCAGCTCGACCAGCTGGGCGTGGCCTTATAATACAGGACCCTCTGGCGACTATCAGTATCCACCAGGGTTACATCTTCCCCTACATTCTATCAATAATAGACACAAAACATAATTCATGAAGGCACACCTGATGGTGAATATATTTGCTGTTGTACAATGGAGAGCTCATAGTCAGTGCTATTCCCCAAGACGAACTGAACTCTTCAGTGTGTCCAGGCCAACCAAACGGACATTGCAATGACAAGCCCGTGGATTATCGCAATCTAGATAAATCGCTTTGTGACAACCACACTGTGTGACAACCAAACCCGGTCTCCCGTATAATGTTAACTAGCTTAGGGTGTAGTTATTTATCTTACTACTCATAATCTTCGATTACAACACTATTAACGTGGACGTTATGCATAACACTCATATCTAGTGAAATTTAACAAATGTGAGGATATTGTCCTCTTTAAAAGAATTGTCCTGTGTATTAATGAACAAATAGCTGACATCTCTGCCTAAGCCTGATGATGTGAAGTGTGTATATGGTTAATGTGTTAAGGTATCATGCAGTTGAATAAAACATGTCTTTCAGATTGTACATAAATAAATTACTCTGCTAACACGATCTATACATTACAGTATATTCCACAAAGGTTAGTGCTGCATCGTACAGGAATCAACGATTCTAAACCATATATATAACAAGAACACAATAATAGAGCATATATAGGGGCATGATTAATGATCTAACTATGTTCTAAACCTCCAATGTACATCATAAATAGCATGGCAACATTTCACAGCAGTGTCGCCGCCTGGCGAACACCTACAAAACGTGAGGTAAGCGTCCGAATAACACTAGCTAGCCTAGCCAGTAGGGGATCAGATAACTATAACCGAGAACATCCGGCTTCAGATAATGTACGTCCATTTATAAGTTTACAAATATGAGAATTACAATAGTTACCTCTTTTTTATTGTTGTTATTTTCTCAATAAAGATAAAAAGGTAGACAAATATTGACGGCGGCCACAATGTTGAGTTCTTGCACATCGAAGAAAGTGAGGATAGCATATTGCATATTGCAAACAATGTCTTACACGAAACATATACATAAATACACACATATGCATCCATACACGCATGAACGCATACACGCATGCTCGCATACACGCATACACGTATACACGCATACATGCATTCATCAAATAGTAAGAAAAACTTATATAGCGCCAAATCTAATTAAAAACTATTCAGAGCGCTTTACATGTATCCTTAACAAATAATTACTTAAACGTATAAATAAAATTAAATCTACATTATAAAAATTCAAATAGTATTTTACAATGGTGTTGAAGTAAAAAAGAATAAACGCCAACCGACCACCTGGCTGTGTGTAGTGAAGCAGTCATGCAGTAACGGTCTCCAGCGGCAATATTGAACAACTCTGCCATATCGCCTTCCGAATATAATGATTGTAACAATAAATAACTTCGTGTGTGGGAAATACAGTTTCAACCAGAACAAGTTAATACCAAGCAATGTCATCAAATAGAATTCAGTGTCATCAAGGCAGGTAGTGTAAGCGGAATAGGTGAGTTTTTAGTTATTTTCGGAACGCTGCAAATGTCTCAGTTGATCTCACACACTTTGGCAAGCTGTTCCACATAGTTGGCCCAGCCACCACGAAACTGCTTCTTTCGACCGTCAATTTCTCGGCACCGTCACTGCGAGCAGTGTTGCATCGCTCGCCGATCGCAATGCACGAGTAGGCGTTGTTGGAGCATCCTAGATTTCTCGCTGCGTCCGTTGATATCAAGGTTAGCCCAGGTAGCTCCAAGCTAGGGCTGCCATAAACTTGTAGATTGTGCGATGTGCGGTGACTGCTGCACGATAAACTCAGTTTTCTCGTTTGTTAGTCTGAGTTGATGCAACAACTTGCTTGCCGTTATTTCTGCGATGCACTGAATGAGCAGCTATTTTAACAAAATTTAACAAGATTGCCACCTAGATATTCAACTCTAGATGACAGGTGGACTAGGAAGCCCTTTGGCTTATCGAGAGACCAGCCTATCTATCTAAGTATACCCGCCCTTCTTAGGTATATATCGAGTTTATTTTTAAATATATTAACACTACTAACACCCACACAAGCTGATAATCTGTTCCATTCATTTACTGTTCTTTGTGAAAATGAAACTTTTATTTTTATTATTATAGTTTACACTGCTTCTTTGCTAATGTAGTCCTTCTCTCGTCCTTGACCGAGAAAAAAAATATATGTCTGTCAATATGTTCATACCCATTCAATAGTTTAAGCACCTCAATCTGACCTCCTCTCAATCGTCTGGTTTCTAGTGTTGTTAAACCACATTCTTTTAGACGCGTTTCATAACTAATATTCCTGGGTTTTGGTATCATTATGGTTGCTCTACTTTGTACTCTTTCTAGCATATCAATATCCTTCTTGCGACATGGCCTCCATGCTTGTATACAATATTCTAAATGAGGCCTAACTATTGCTTCATACAGCGTTATTATTAGTTCTTTTTCTTTGTACACTATATTTCGCCTAATTAATCCAAGAATTTGGTTTTCCTTCGCTGCTGCAATTCCACACTGCTCTGATACCTTCATGTCAGCATTAATAATTAACCTAAGTCCTCCGGAAGACAAACAATAACGTCTTCTCCTTTGCTTAATCTCACGTCTGTGTCTTTCGCAAAATGGAGTCGCCAATAAATACCCTTTAAGTTCTCAAAGCCCCCTCGATCACTGCCTCAGAGTAGCTCCTCCGTTTTGCATCTCCCCGGTTGCTGTCTTTTCCCCCTGCCGCTTTCTCTGTTGTTCCTTTCTTTCCTGCCTCTTTTCTTCCTCTCATCATCCCTGTTATTGACTTCCGTTTGGTCACATCTACCCTCACTTCCTTTCTTCCCTTCATCTTTCCTCTTGTCACATCAACTTTTCTCATCTCCTGTTCCATTATCTCTCCCTCCTTCTCTACTGTCACTTTCTCCCCTGTCACCTACCTGCATGTCACATTTTATGTTGTTCTTTCTCCATTTGTTTTCTTTCCAATCACCTTCCCTCCCCTCAGTGTCCTTTCCTCATTCGTCTTGTCACTACATTGCTCCTTCCGACCTCTCTCCTCGCCATCGCTCTCTATTCCATACGATTCTTTGGTCATTTTCATCTCCATCCCCTTCACAATATCCGTTAGCCTACCTATTTATGCTGTTAGACAGTCCACTTTCCAGCACCCCAAACATTGGAGAGAAAAACCTTCCTCCGTTGTCTCTGCCTAAAACTTTACGCATCCAGATACAGCAAAATCCACCAAGCTGTGACAGTGGTTACACATCAAGTGCCTCTTTGTCTTCACTTGTACTTGCAAGGTGCCATATTACGATTTCTCAAAATCAACTCAGTATACCAACTTAGTCTTTAGAAAGACTGTTTGTTTATTGTGTACAGGAACTGCAGCGTACTATATGTTATAAACAACTTACTACCTATGCTACCATGAACAATAAGTTTAGTCTTTACTAGTACCGTTCCCTAGCGGATACGTTGGAAACTACCCTATATAAACAGGTTTCCTATTAAAACGCTTGCTTATTTTTAATAGCAATGGTACCTAATCAATACTGGCGTACATATGTAGTTGCTACGCTTATTGCTTTATTTCTTTTATACTATATCAAATCAACAGATTTGCTCAATCTTGTTTATAATTTGTCGAAGGTTAGATTACCTTATAATCTGTTTAAAAATACTGCTAACTAACAAACTTTGACCAAAACTACTACTAGTACTACTTTATGAATAACCTTAACACAAGAATAAAACTTATCAATACATTTTTCGCTTGTTTTTCAACTTTTATACACCACCAATTTCAGCCATCTATATCCGCCAATTTTCCGGCCAAGATTTAGTACATCCTTGAAAAACGTAGCAAACATGTCTTACTGAATTACTGAAATATGTGTTATATACACTGCAGTTGCACATCGCGGTCAACAACCCAGTGTCCTCCCTGAAGAGCCAGCCATCTCCCGGTGATAAGCCGAGGATTCGTGGCTCTGTCAGTATTGACGACTAGACCCACAGCTGCTCCAAGTTTGGTTCCGACGATCCAGAACTGGTCGTTGGTGTCGACGTAGTAGTAGAAGTAGAGGCCTCTGGTTGTGTTCTCGTACGCCGGTCGCCCGTTCAAGACGTTGCTGCGTACTGTGAACTCGCCTGGGATACTGTTGGAGAACATGTCGCCGCCAATTGTTAGTTTCTCGCAAGTCGTCGCTGAAATAAGTAGTATTGACACACGTTAAGTGGAGCGCATGTCATATCTATAATGAACAATGTATGCAACAGATAATCAATCACTTGGCATGAACTATTTCATGCAAAGTCACAAAAATCATCCTCGCCGTAATGAGGCGAAATCATATTTCCCTAGTGGTATATACACAAATTCTTTTAATAGTATATGTTAGTATGTGTTTATATGCATATTTCGCCACCTCGATCCTTATGAAAGCATTAAGACACTCTGAAATTAATGCTTGAAGATATTGGATACATAAATATCCGCCACTGTATACAACCAAGTATTTAATCCTACAGCTGAGTGAACTAGGGCAACGAAGAGCGAAAGACCTTGCCCAAGATTCGAAACGGCAGTAGCAATTCGAACCTGTGTTGTTCGATTGACAGACGATCTTCTAGTGTCTATATCTATGCGCCTCATCAGCGAGCACGTGAGCCTGGTTGCGCGTGTGTGTCTGTGTCTGTGTCTGTGTCTGTGTCTGTGTCTGTGTCTGTGTCTGTGTCTGTGTCTGTGTCTGTGTCTGTGTCTGTGTCTGTGTCTGTGTCTGTGTCTGTGTCTGTGTCTGTGTCTGTGTCTGTGTCTGTGTCTGTGTCTGTGTCTGTGTCTGTGTCTGTGTCTGTGTCTGTGTCTGTGTCTGTGTCTGTGTCTGTGTCTGTGTCTGTGTCTGTGTCTGTGTCTGTGTCTGTGTCTGTGTCTGTGTCTGTGTCTGTGTCTGTGTCTGTGTCTGTGTCTGTGTCTGTGTCTGTGTCTGTGTCTGTGTCTGTGTCTGTGTCTGTGTCTGTGTCTGTGTCTGTGTCTGTGTCTGTGTCTGTGTCTGTGTCTGTGTCTGTGTCTGTGTCTGTGTCTGTGTCTGTGTCTGTGTCTGTGTCTGTGTCTGTGTCTGTGTCTGTGTCTGTGTCTGTGTCTGTGTCTGTGTCTGTGTCTGTGTATGTGTGTGTATGTGTGTGTATGTGTGTGTATGTGTGTGTATGTGTGTGTATGTGTGTGTATGTGTGTGTATGTGTGTGTATGTGTGGGTGTATGTGTGTGTATGTGTGTGTATGTGTGTGTGTGTGTGTGTGTGTGTGTGTGTGTGTGTGTGTATATATATAGTATATATAGAGTGAGTATATGTGCATGAGATATACGTACACATAGAGACATACTTTGTCTAGATGTACGTTGTTATCAACACGTTTCGCTTTAAAAACATACATATCCAAAACAAGCTTGGCATTATTGCCATACACATGCATCGATGATGACGACGTGCCTACCTTTGTCGTCACACTGCAGTGACACTGAATCGTCGTCCTTCCATGTCATATCAGACCTGTCATAAGATCTCCACGTAACTTTCACCTCCGCCGGTTCCTGTGCTTCAGTGTGAGCGAGGATCAAGCCACGGTTCTTGCCCAGTTCCGTGCCAAACAGCCAGAACTTGGTCTGAGCATCGATCAGGTACAGGAAGCGACCGAGTGTCGTATGCTTGTACGCGGGCCGACCATTCAGTGGCTCTTTCATCCGGATGTACTGGCCAGAAAACGACTGCTGCAGCTTCGTGCTCTTTACCGTCAACTTAGTACAAGGAACATCAACTGTGAAACAAACATATTTAAAATCAGTGGTGTTTCGCACTTTCGTCTTCTTCATATTATTACTATTAGTTTTTAACTTCTTGTGTATTCCCTTCAAACAACATTGTGTGTACAGCATGTTCACGTGGTCTTACATTGTAATGTTTGTTGAACTGTTGTTTGAATCAATCATATTGAATTGAATTGAACAACTAGTATACTAGCATAATAAGTATACATAGACATATAATATAAACAATTATGATTAATATATGGCATGAGGTGGAGGAAATCCTAGATGGCAGAATAAGAGCAGTGGTGGAAGGGGAAATCGGTGAAGACCTGCAGTGATTTAGACAATCAAGAGGAACAACGGATGGGATGAGGCAACTAGTGGCGAAGAAACTTGAAGGACAGGAAGATATGACAGTTTGATGCCCCTAGACCTGGAGAAAGCTTATGATACCACACCGAAACATTGGAGATAGCGATACTGAAGTGTGCGAGGGTCCCAGAACGGACATAAAGACACAAAGAGCAGAGCATTGTGTGGACTGGGAATGTCAGGAGATTTCGAAATAAATCCCTTTGTTGTTTATCGCCATGGCGGAACTGATAAGCAGACAGATTGCTACAAAATACATACTCCGGAAACTATTGTACGCAGACGGCCTGGTAATGGCAGCGGTTGGGGAAGCAGATCCTCATAGCAGCTGATAGGATGGAAAGATATGTTCAGCAAACAACAAAGAGAAGGCCCTAAGTTTGGAGAAGACGTGTGGGTGAGGCAGAGAAGGAAAAAACTAGAAATACAAATCAAAGAGACAGTTTTGTATACCTGGGTGGAGCGATATATTGAGATGGCAATTCGGACACAGAAATTCGCCGCAGGAATACAGCGGGGGCAATCGTTTGGAGGAAAGTTGAAGAGGTGATGGGAGATACACGGATATCTCGTAAACTTAAAGGAAAGGTTCTCATCTCGTTTGTTACCCCGGCATATATGAATAACCTTCAGAGTAACAGAGATACAAATAGAGGAAATGCAGGTTTGCGAAATTAACTTAATAAAAAATGCCGTGGGTGTGAAGAGACGGATAAGAGAAGAATGGAATAAATGGGAGATGATAAACTGGCAAAGAGATGTCCTCAAATATATATATATATATATATATATATATATATATATATATATATATATATATATATATATATATATATATATATATATACATATGAGTGAGTATTAGTGTCGTTGTACCTGGGGGCGCGGTCGTCTCAACTGGCGGAGTTGTAGAGGGGGAGGCCTCGAATGCATACGACGTAGTAGGAGTTGTCTAGAAAACAAACAGTAGCACAGAGAGATTACAAAATAAGCGCTGTAATACTACTGAATAAAATTGAGAGTAGACATATGTAGTAACAACAACTGGTGTTGTTCTTGTTGGGGAAGATGACGTGAACCTTCTGACGTGATTATGTACAGACCAGCTAGTAGTAATGCAAACGAAACCAATCTGTTATTGAAAACACATTCTCTTCATCCACGTCTCCCTCTATTATATGTGGTTTCGCAACACGGTCGTACGGTTTCCCCTTAAACGACGACAAAGAGCTGTTTGGAAAGTATGTCACAATGTCGCCTGTTTTCTTTGTTTGATTTATGCATTTAACTGTAACTTTAATGTGTATGTTTGATGCATACATTATGCTTTAATATAAAACAATGTAAAAACATTGATGTTTTTTATTATGATCATATCATAATACAGTCGGCTTATGTAAAGTGACACATATATTTGTTATGTTTTGACTTATTCAACTACCTTGGCTTGCATATGAAAACATGGATGTAGGAAGGGAAACCATTTCGAGCAGGACTGCTTGAGAGCTACAACGGTGTTACCAATTCCACCTGTAGAAATGTGTGACATTGACCAGAAAACACAGGCGTCAGAGAGATCAAACACTCAAAACGACACAAAGTCATTCAAGGTTAAAAACGTCATAATCAGTCTCACTAACAAGAATCACCGACGTGTGACGACAATTAATATACTTGGGACAGTTTCCGTACAATTCACCTACCGGTCGGATGTCCTGGAGACACATGCCGACGACAAAGGAGAATGCGCAGATTCCGCGGGCCGTGCCATAGAGATACAACCCAAACTTCACGTCACGAGACTGGTGGTAGATGTGGTGACGGCCAGCTGACACAGTGGTCGTGATGCCGACTAGATGGGGCGACGTGTCAACGATGTCGACGCGTTCACCCTGCACTTGATTACCATCCATGAAGATCTTATCCTCTTGTCCACCCTCGATGGTGAGCAGCAGATATGACGAGTTGTACACGGTGCTTGGCATCGGCACCGTGAATGTGTACTCGTTCCTGTACTGCTGGGTTGGCGGGATAAGCACCATCGATGGGCCTCCCTGTGTTCCTGAAGCCTTGCTCTCGGAAAACTCCGCTACGATGACGGGTTTATCAGCAGAGATCCCCACAGGTTCATCCGATGACATGCTGTGGTCAGTGTACTGACCGGCGTGAGATAAGTACGTTTCATTACCACTGATGGTCACAGTGGTGTCGTTGTTGACACTCATCACGCGGACACGATATCTAGTCACTTGGTCATGGAACCCAACGAGTCCAAATGTCGTCCCGGCCGCGTGGATCGGTGTCATCTCTTGCACAATGTCGTCAGAGTTACCAGCTGTCGTATTGAGCACCCCGCTGAATACAGCCACCCTGCTGTTGACCTCGATCATGATTCCGGTGACATCGGCATCGTTGGCGCTCTGTAGTTGGACCGTCTCGAACTTGTTGAGCACAAGCTCCAGCGATTGAGTTTCGTTGTAGTCGATGCCGTTGTAGGTAAGAACGACGCCAGCGTTGTGCGGAATTATCGCCCGCACGTGTGTGTTGTCTTCTGCCGCTATGATGCCGATCTGTCCGCGAGACGTGGCACCACCACCAGACCACGAGGACATCACGAGGTAGTTGTCACCAAGAGCGGCCACTGGGATGACATTGAATGTGCCACATAATCCCTGCTGCATACTTAAGACAATGGCGTCAGTCGACCGGACAAGGACGCCTTTCTTCTCGACCGTGGTCCCAGCCACTACCAGTGCCTTCGGCAGAACGATGACGTGAGTACGTCGCGGGTAGAGGACGACAGTCTTGGTGAAAGGTTTGCCGAACACTGGTGTTTCTATTGTGACAACGACTTCGCTAGTGCTTGATGACGAAACGAATAGTTTAGGGTCTTCAGTAGGTGTGGCAGTTTCAATGAGCATGACGATGAATTCGTTTCCTTCGTAATGCAAACTACATTGCCCTAAAACAATATATAGAAATAGAGTAAAAGCTGGTATCCGATAATGAAAGCATGCTTTCTTTAGATTAAAAATATCAGATAAAACATTATTATTAGTAGTAGTAGTGGTAGTGGTAGTGGTAGTGGTAGTGGTAGTGGTAGTGGTAGTGGTAGTGGTAGTGGTAGTGGTAGTGGTAGTGGTAGTGGTAGTGGTAGTGGTAGTGGTAGTATATCAATGGGCAACATTAGTTAATATCAAGACATTTAGCAAAAATGAATCTTAAGAAAGAGAAAAACTAACCACGATGTACAACATAGTGATTGCGATGGGAGTTTGCTTGCAAGTAGTTATTGGAAGCTGTTACAAATATAAATATAACACAAAGTATTATACTACATCATTAGCGCTTGTAAATATTTTATGCGTTTACAGCAGCAGCGCCAGTTATTATTTAACCCAGGTAAAGGTATTACATACCAAATATAATTTAAGCTGTTCTTGAATAATTACTAATGAAACAATAGACAAATGTACAAACACAGGCTTATTAATTACAATTACAAAAAAAGAAAGACATGTACGAAAAAAGTAGACACACAATAAAATAAGATGTTTAAATAATATTTCTATCTGGTTAAAAAAATTAAATATGGAACACACCTGATGGCAAATTGCAGTCTTCATCTATATGTCCATCTCCGTCGTTGTCTGTGTAAATAAGTAGCAGCACTTAATGAAGTAGTGCATTAAGCTCCAGTAAGCAATTCTTCCGTTATTTCAGTATGCACATATATATGGGAACAATTATATTGACCATTGACGGTACTTAGATGATATGTTAAGATTCCTTGTCGTGCTTTACTGATTTAACTGAAATATTTAGTTATCCATTTAACGGTTTGAAGCGACATAGAACATTTGCGTTAATGTGACCATGACACAGTTTTGAAAGGCATTTTATCGGTTACTCACCCATATTGTCGCATGTTTCTTCGTCCACTGAGCCATCGCAATCATTGTCAGTACCGTCACCAGCAAAGGCTGGTGAAGGAACACATCCCTGAATGGAAAATACAAAACACATTTATTTATTCAGGAAAGATTGAAGAGCAGGTCGACGAAGGAAACTAAAGAGAATGGAATAAGAGAAACTCCGAAAATCAGCTGACGCGACAATGCCGAGACAAGCTGCATAAGGAATAAAGGGAATAAAGCAAAGCACAATCGAGTGTCTAAATTATTGGTTTCCAAAAATGCATTGTCAACATTCAACATTTCAAATGTCTAAAAAACTCATGCGAACTCCTATAAACAAAACATGATGTCGTAACTTTGGGTTGAATAACTCGACGACAATTATCATGCGTACCGCGGAATTGATTATTTTCATTCCCATTCCACCGGGGAAACTGTACGATTCCTTATTCGTGTAGCCAAAGAGAATAACCCCAAACGTCTCGGTTGAGTCTTTCATGTAGATGTGGTGTTGACCAGCCGTCACACGGACTCGTTTGGCCACCATTGCTGAACCTACTGGCTGCCACGTGTCGCCGTTCATGCTTGTCACTGATGCCGAGTCGAAATACACCGTGTCTTTGTTTGTTGTCCGCACCACAACCAATGCTTCATTCACAAAGTTACCGTCTGATGCATCAGGTGTTGCGACTGTGTACTCGGATTGGTACTGTTCTATTGAGGGAACTATTGCAGTAGTAATATCGCCGTTAGCAAGATTGCTTTGATCTTGTCCGTGTTGTATCACCAGTACTGGTTTGTCCGTCGTGAAGTACTTGCTGGAGCCAGACGGTAGCGTGAAGTTATGATGCCAACCCATGAAGGGTAATACCGTCTGTATGCCATCAATGGTCAACGTCGTATTGTCAGCGCTTGTCACCAGTCTGATGATATCGCCATTTGTCCTGCCTGGAAATGAAGTGACCGCGAAGTTCTTGCCCCATCTGCTGACCGGAAGCAACTGGACAACACTGTGGCCAGGATGTGTGTCCTCTACGCCAGTGTGACCACTGTAGGCTGCGATTATCTCATTGGAGAAGATGTGCAATCCGGTGAGATCGCTTGACGTCTGCAGTTGAAATGTTTCAAGTCTGTCAAGAGTTACAGCAATGATTTCACCCTGCTGGTACGTGTTGCCTTTGTACGTGATACGTAGGTTGTTGCGAGTTGGAAGTATCATGTGAACAATCGTATCGTCCTTCGTCGCAACAATACCCAGTTCACAGTAGTGTCCATCAGGAGTGTAGCTTATGGCATAGTACTCCTTCCCAAGCGTGTCCATCGGCAGTGCGAGGAATCCATCGGTGGCGTAGAGACCTTTGTTGATGCCATATACTGAGACCTCGGCACTGGCTGTTACTTGGATCCCTTTGTTTGACGTGCCGGTGCCCGCCGACATGCGAACGTCTCTTCGAAGTGAGTCGAAACCCAATAATGACATCGACACCGTCAGTGATCTCTTGTAGGAGAGTGAAGGCACCTCTACAATTACGTCAACATCGGATGACTCCAGTGTGGTGAAGATCAATTCTGGGGGACCCGGTTCTTCACTGTTAATGGCGATGAACATCAGAATAAAGTCAGTACCGAATGTACTTATACCTGCAAATAAACGTACTTTGTATATTATCATAAATTTATGAACGAATGGTTGCAATAGTGTATAATCTCCCAATAGTATATCTTTCTAGGTATACTTCCGTTGATTTTCAAATATTTATTATTTTAGAGTATTTGCAATTTTGTGAATCAGCAACTGTTAACATTAGCGAGTATTCCCAGAATTGTATTTGTCTCTAGGCATTCTTCTGTTGATTTCTGAATAGTGATTACTTCAGAGTATTTGTAATTTTGTTATTCACACAAACTACCTTGGTTTACTTATTATGGCAATTTAAAGCTGTTGGTTAAACCGTCATAATATGCAATAAAATGGCATAGTTCCATCCAATGTTGTGCATAGTATTTTATTTGGATGGAGTTGCGTACATTACTACGTGATATGTAACTTCACTTAGATGTGTAACAATAGTTATTTCAAAAGTTAATTACACAGATAGAATATCACTCAGGTTTTTTGATATAGAATTGTCGAAGAAGAAATACCACCAAGTAATACTTACTACCCGATGTCATATCTGGGGTCACAACTGGTGACTTAATTCTGATCCAGTACGTGTTGAGAGACTGCACAACAGTGACCCTGGAAGGAACAGAAACCAGTGTATTATATCATGGAAAGGAATTATCAGATCCCAAGCCTTATATTAAGACGCAACTGTATTAAAATATCGCCAGAAATATGTTACTTTAAGTACTTGTATCATACACATATACATATGCACACGGTGAAAATGTGTTTACTTTTTTGTTGCATTCAGCGTTATTCGTGAGTTTTCATATTTTGTAATACGTATCGCTCAACATTCTGCTTCGTTACATTTTACTCAATGCAAATATTACACTAAACATAACGTACACAAATTCTATGTCGCCAAATCTTTTGCTTGGAGCATTCCATGTGACAGTGAGTTCGTTCTTGCTGGTTTCATCCGAATGTATCAAGGTGTCATCTGCCGTCTGACATCGCCTCAACTGGGAGTGTGACGGTGGAGACGTGAACGTTCCGATGGGCTGATTCCTGGTATCACCTACCACCCTTGCTTGAAGTAGAAACCCTTTGAAATTGGCAGACTGTCCGCGCAGAGTGACTAAAAAACAACCAATAATGTATCAGTTATATGCCATATGCAAATTTCTAGTTTTGCCGGTATGCCATGCAATGGTATGTATATTAACCAAGTTTAGACGCTTGTGGAAATCTTGCAACAATTGAGATAAATCAGCACATGGTGTATGTATGATTATTTCAAAGTCAATTGGTACAATACGAATACGAATACGAATACGAATACGAATACGAATACGAATACGAATACGAATACGAATACGAATACGAATACATTTATTTCAGGTAAAAACCCATATACAATTGGTACATACATTAAAACATCTAAATAGCCTGTTAAAAAATTATTAGATAAAAAATAAATAAGGTTATAAGTTAGATAAATGTAAAATTGTAGAAAAACAGATAAAATAACGAGCAATATACAGGATGTGATTGTAAAATAAATATGCAATTAGTTCATGTAAATAAACACCTTTTGAAAAGTAAGGTATATAAACAACTTATTGACTTTAAAAATATGCCTCATACTCCAACCTATTACAAAACAGCAATCCTTATTCAATAAACTGCCCATGTTTGATAGTATATCTTGAAGTAGCTAAACAACCAAGCAGAGTGTCAATAATATAAGTTCAAACTTCAACTAAAAGCATATAGTAAACAGGTGTTTGTGAAAGAATGGTTGTGGGTTCTCATCAAATATCCGTAGTTGATGGAACACTGGTCGTGCAATTAAATACACATTCGATATCGATTCAACATGTGCCAGCGCACTGCCTGCATTACCGACAAATGTGTTATGTCTCTGTCATTTCAATTCACATGTTATGAGAACAGTCTACTCAGAATAGTTTGCTAGATAAACAAGAGCAAATTGTTAGGTAACTATGATGAAGAGATGATAATGACGACTCACCAGGAACGTGTGAGTTATATGCGTTGGTGATGGGGCTTCCAACAGAAATATAAGTTGGGACGAGGGTAAAAAAGGGAAGCTACCTTATATACGGATGCGGCATGCGGATACAGCTGCGATTCCAAACATTGCGGAACGCAGTAAGTTTAGCTCAAATTTGCATAGCGCCGCGAGATGGGGTAACTGTTGGATATATATATATATATATATATATATATATATATATATATATATATATATATATATATATATATATATATATATATATACATATATATATATACACACACATATGTTGTATATAGTGCGTGAATTTACAGCAGGATGAGACGTTCTTCTGCTACGGCAACGTCTAGGCCTACTTGAAATGTTAGTAGTTTCTGCGACGGCACGTTTCAATCCTTGATGCAGATACAAAACACTATTACCTTCCCGGTAATACCTTTCCGCCATTGAGAAAGTTGGGGAAACACGTCTGTAATGATATTACCCTTGGAATTTCCTGTCCGATTCGTGTGCGGTTGCTTTTTTAATCGCTACATGAACCAATTCAGTTTGCCGCATCCGTATCCGCATCACAAACCACAACCGGATCCGCACATATGGAATCACTCCTATGCATTCCCACTGCATTTGTTACCGCATATCGCATATCGCATATTTGCATGACGCATGTATACATATGGAATCTTAGCTTTAGTTGGGTGGTTACATGGAGAGGCTGATAACGGAGATAAATGTTGAGCGCACTAATAACGTGTGAATTGGTTTAGTAGACTAAAGGATTGACAGTGGAGACAATGGCTGGACTCACCAGTAACTTGTGAGTTGGGTGTGTACGTAGAGGGACTGACAACAAGTGTGTACGGTGACTTGCTGGTTCTTGGTGTCGTTCCACGGCTGTTTGGCTGCATCGTGCCACAGGAGATATCAGTTACGCCAGTTACTGGTATAACTATTGACAACAACACTGATACCTGAATCAGTCGCATTGTTCTGCAAAGACACACGGCACTTTTATTACACTGATGCAAGTTAATTTTTGTTGGTAATCAGACTAATGCTAATTGTTATTAGTACTAACATTTATAAAATCAGAAACAATATAATTTAAATATGTCACTGATCCTCTTGCAATTGTCCTCTTCTTTTCGTTCCGTGCACGTGGACTACACATCATGCGATCCCTTCTTCAGTGTTTCTTGTTAATGTTGTTCGTGGTCCTCTCTTCTTCTTCAATGGTTGTCAAAGCCTGGTCACTCACCAGCCTCCTGGGTATTAGTTTCACTCTATTCTTTTTTCTTCAATGTTGATTGTCTTTTACTTCTGTTTCCACTTTCTTTCCTCTTCCACGCTGTTTCAAGCAATGTCCTGCTTAGTTCAGTATTAATCTAACTGTACCTTTGGGGTAGATTGTTTTATGTATACTCATAGTCATTTGTCTTTCTGCGTTCTTGGATTGCTTTTCTTTTTTTGAGCAATCCAGTTGCTTTCTTCTACGAAGCTTCTCAGACAGTCCCTATCAGCGCCAGTGTTCTCTTATACAAAGGCTGTTATCATAGAGGCATTCAAAAGTTAACCATTTAACTATTTTATCAGTTTTTATTCCACGTTATGCCTAAGTTGTAATATAGGTTTAGTCCATGTATATTTATGTGCAGCTGTGTGTGAGGATGGGTAATATAATAAGGTGGTACAATATAGTGGAGTACAGCAGCACATAAATATACATGGACTAAACCAATATTATAACCGAGAGTCGTTCAAATTAATTGATTAACATTTCTGAACACTTATTGTTGAAACCTGTGTTGACACTCTAAGAACTTTTCGCGTTTGTTTGTCATGCAATTGTTTGCAATACAGTGTCGTTTGTTTGTCATGCAATTGTTTGCGATACAATGTCGTTCACTTACAGCGTTTGTCAATGTCATTAACACTCAACTACCACAACAGTTCGATCTCTAGAGCTATTAACCGGAAATTCTGTTATTTATACAAACTGTAGTAACAGTAACAGCACCAGCAAGCAGCAGAATGCGTGACAATACATGTTGCCAGTTAAATGGCGGTACTTTGGCAGGAGTTGTCACTGCTGTCCTTTTGACTTACTTATTAGATTACTCACAAAAATTATAATGTTCGCTGTTTAGTTATATTTATTAATTTTAAGACGAACAATTAGCATCTGCTATAGAAAATAATCCAAATGTCTTGTGAGGTAATCATATATAATCAATGTTATGTGTATATATTTATATAAATTAAGTTTTGGTCATACTAGTAAGTCTCAACATGACATAATGAATAGAACTATTAAGCCTACTGTGATACACACTCACTCATTCACTGACTCTCTGACTCACTCACTCACTCACTCACTCACTCGAACAAGGCTTTAGAAACCGTACCACACTTGCTAGTTGTATGGTGAATTATTGTGTCTCGATAGACAGCAAGCCGAGTGGCCACGTGCTATTCATGTCAAAGTCTGGTTTGGATCAATTGTACGTCTGAGAAAATATGACACTAAATATGTTTGTACTAATCATATATCACATCGCCCAGTCAATACACTTCCTTTGTGAAGAATGTTCTCATTACTTGAAGACTTGTGCGACGCACTGTGTAATTATATATGCTATTGTAAAATAGTACCAAATAGCTACGTTCGGTAGTGAACTTTGACGAACAGGTTCTTACACGAATTTGCGAGGACATGCAGTTTGACCGTAACGATAACACATTGAACCTATATATATATATATATATATATATATATATATATATATATATATATATATATATATATATATATATATATATACAGTTCGACACCACGACACGACCCGCCTAACCATAATGTAGCGAATATGTCGTTATATGTGTTAAATATTTATATAGAATAGAATAATACTGGAATTGAAACAAATTGCACAAACTGACCATATTTATTATCCTGGATATTTCTCTAATGGTCTTAGTGTATTGATTTATTTTGAGCTACACGGAATTAAATGTACACTGGCCATCTTAATTTTTTAATCATACTAGATACAATTAACAATATATTCAATACATCAATCCGATCACCATTATGATATACTTACACAAACGCTAGAGGGCCACAATGTTTAGATATTCGTGGGAGGTGGCAATGCTTTGTTGTCAAAGCGTGCACTACAGTGTAAATAATGTGGCAGTAATTGCGATGTTATCTGTTCATAGGGCGACGTCGCTGCCCGTGTACGGCGTGCACCTGTCAATTAGGGACGTGTGTTGTGCGCCGCTTTTAAAGCAACTTACAACTTGTTTATAATCGATTTCGTTGCTTAACTGTGATCTTGCATAAAATTAATATCGTTGTACCAGTAAAAAAAAAATTAACTGTTTCGCCAGGCTGTTCTATATTTTGAAAAAAGGTTCTTATTTTTTTTAATAAACTCACAATCATTAATTGTAAGCTTATTTCATTATATTAATCAAACGATTCGTTTAATCAAATAACATATATCGTAAGTAGAATATAATGAGATACTGGATTAGGTCTTTCATGTGTCTTACGCTGTCATATGACAGGTTCACCAAACGGTCACGCAAGAGACATAGTTGAAGCAAGAACTTGTTACCAATATTATAACATCCGGATTGTTAAAGCCGTCTTGTCCTTTTTCATGTACCGTCCTGTTATCAGGCAAAGAGCAAAATGTGTACACATATCATTGTAACTCCTCATTTTGTTAGCAATCGTCAGGTCTACACATGAAAGAGTTGCTGAAACAATCATATCGTAGGATATTGACATTGACTATGTGTGTGGATAACATCCAGCAAATAGGAAATGCACAAACAGGCACATAAACACGCAAACATAAAGCAACGATACAGGTATGTTAAAATCACTCACCTTTGGTGTGTCATGCTGGTGTCAAAGAATAGCATACTCGCTCATAGGTATATCCACGCGAATCAAACCGGGGTTTCTTACTGTAGTAGAACCATAGATCTGACGCAGCGACTTGACAAGCAAGTACACCAGTGAGTGAGCCCGCCTACCCGTTCACGACGACGTCCACTAATGATTGCAGTTGGTACTTAAAGACTTGCCGCACACCACACCCCGCTTCTCTTAAACCTAGACGTTAGTCTTCAAACACATGGACGCCGATCTGCTCGAGTCAGTCGAGCATGAAGGCAGTCATGTGTGACGATAGCAACCGTGCGTAACAGCGGCTAAACAACTGTCATTAATTCAGACTGGTTGTGTTTTATTATAATATTTCAATACCATATTGATTAGTGTTAGTATTAGTTACCTTAACTAACCATAATATACTACAAATGATTCAGAAGGTAGCTTTTAAATGTATTTTGGCAATACTCATACCGTTGGCCATTCTTGTTATAATGCCTACCTCAGAGGAAGGTTGAGTCATACTCACGCTTTCAGAGATAAACCAAAACAATAATATTGTGGTTATCAATGCCAATATCACAACCAGCAATTCTACAACACCTATTACTGTAGTTACATAAAAATACACCAAAATAAAACAAACTGGTTATTGACTAAACGTTGTACACTCATGATTTTGTGCACCAGACTTTTTTACAAGGTACATTGCGAATAGCATGGTAACATACCAACAGCGGTGTCGACGCCTAGCGACCACCTAGAAAAGGTGCGGTAAGGAATCAGATGTGTCCACATAACATCCGGCTTTAGATCATGTGTACCATTATAACGCAATACACATGTTTATAAACTTGAATTATTTGGAAAACAATTATCTTTTTTTCTTAAGCGTATCTTGCGTTGATCTGTAGGGTTACAAATGTGAGAACTACAATACTTTACTACTTCTTTTTTTTGGAAGTTGTCATTTTGTGTTCATAAAGACGAAAAATGGGAAAATATTGACGGCGGCAACAATATTGACATATTACACTTCGAAAAGTGTAAGGATAGCATACCAAACAAGGCCTTTCTTGCACGATCCATAGTTACACATGCATAAACAGACACAGATGACTGACAGACTGTGTCAGACCGACCTGTCTGTAACGGGGTGCCATCAGTCGTCTTCTTCTTTGCTGTCCATCGTGTCCGATGATGTCATCAGTGTAGGGTTTTGTCCGTGACGTGTTTTGCTCGTTGGTGAGAGAATAGTCCAATTTGTGATTTATAGCCTCTCCAGCAGGGTCTATCCTTGTGGGCCAGGGGTTTATAGGCAACATCCTGTGTGCCAGCAGGGTCTATAGGGAGCATCCTTGTGGGCCAGCAAGGGTCTATCATCCTGCCACACTGTCGTTAGTGTGCGAAGGCTGCACATACAAAAACATATATTATGTATATGAAACAATACAATAATATAACCATTTCTTCTACAATGCTTGCACACTAATGATATTAAGACCACAATGATATCTGAGAAACAATATAGTAAACTAATTAACTGCAAGACAGGTATATCTAAGTGTGTAATCTATATGCTAGCTTCTGTAATATAATCACATTGTAGAACATTGGTTGGCTATTGCACAGGTTTACATATGCTGGAAATAAATATTGAGTTGAGAAGCTACAGTTTATGATAAAAAGCAAGACCATAACTATGCGCAGTTATGATTAGTATTCAAATGTATGATCACTTAGAAATGGTGTAATCAATTATGACTAATTTGTTTAAACTGCACTACTGCATTAGTACAGTCATAACCATATGTGCTTTCCCAATAGGTAGTATCCTTGTGGGCCAGCAGGGGTCTATAGGTAGCATCCTTGTGTGCAGCAGGGGTCTATAGATAGCATTCTTGTGGGTCAGCAGGGGTCTATAGGTAGCATCCTTGTGGATGTGGAGATGCATGACACGCTGCGCTCCGTAAAGAACTTTAGGCGAGCGAACATAGTTTTGTTTTACCCGTATGGTGTCACTACTATAAAATGATGTAAATATTGGGCACCGTCCATACTGATACACGAGCGTAACCAAATTATACTTGCCGGCATAAATTATTTCACAACCGGCGAATTTCGAGAAATACCCTAATTTATCTCTTTGCGCAATAATAATTTACGATCATGCGTACTGCGTGTATTGATTTATGTGCAACTAAAATACATGTATGATAATGTCGAATAATATTATTATGCATTTACAATATTTCACGTACATTCAACAGAATAGCAAGAAATACACGTGGAGTGATATTGCAGGCAGAGCTTTATTGATAATGTATAATAATACAATAATATCAATAGTAATAACAATAATAACGATACAGCATTTTGTATTGCCAGTAAATCTTTGTATTCCTAATAAGTTAACTTAAATATACATATATATATATATATATATATATATATATATATATATATATATATATATATAATGTTCATCCGTTAGTGTTCAGTAATAATATTAAAACATATTTGACATGCTGAAAATATACGAACCAAGCACAATGTAATGTAATGATAATAATTAATAATTCCGTTTCTTTATATAGCACGTTTTAAATATCTACAGGCCAATCAAAGCGCTTCACGTTAACATAAAATATAATTTAACTAAATACATAAGCTAACATAACATCAATAAGCTCAGATAAATAAGTAAGTAAGCTAATATAAATAAATAAGCTAAGATAAATAATTATAATAACAATAAGTAAATTAGTGTGTAAAAATACAATTTCAAACAGAACAATGTAAGCCCAAGCAGTGTCATAAAATATAAATCAGTGTCATCAAGGCAGGTAGGGTAAGCGAAATAGGTGAGTTTTTAGTTGTTTTCGGAAGGTTGCCAATGTCTCAGTTGATGTCACACTTTGCCAAGCTGGTCCACCACAAAGCTGCCCCGGTCGACCGTACTCCTCGGCACCGTCACTGCGAGCAGTGTTGCGTTACTCGCCGATCATTCTATAAGGCAACAGGTAATCAGTCGTTTAGTATGCAGTAGCCCATGCAAAGTTACAAATTTCATCTTCGCCGTAATGAGACAAAGGCATTGGCAACATTAACTTTTATTACCAAACATATTTATTCGCATCACTGTCAACAGATATACTCTGACAGGAATGATGTCAAAAGTATTGTTGACATAATCGCTGTTGTTTTAACTACTTCTGGCGTCAAATATCTAAATCATTAAAAGGTTATAGTATATATTGAAAATTTTGAATGAAATGTCAGTTGTCATGTAAATTACTATCAACAAAACTGTATATTAAATTCGCTGGCATTACCGGCTATTGACGTATGCGTGAATATATTGTCCACACATATCCACCACTGTTAATATCCAGGAGAACATATCTAGTGAGTAACTTGGAGCTGACTGAGCAAGTTGGAATATGGTGGACAAAAATATTGCTGAACATCTGCAAGAGAGAGGGGTGGATCATAGAGGAGTGGAGAACTGTGATATATATATATATATATATATATATATATATATATATATATATATATATATATATATATATATATATACTTATATTTATATATATTATGCAAACATGTACAGAACTAGTTTGTTTCATCATCGCTAGTGGATTTCGTCATGACGCTGGCATCGTGTACACAATTGTGCATGTGATGACATCGAAAATTATTGTTGACGTCATCGCCGTTGTATTTATTTCATTGGCGTACCAGCCGTCGATGTGTGTGACATAAATGTTGTTGACTTGTCAGCTTTTTTACTATAACACGTGTTGTTCACGTAACCTGAAAAATCACTTACTATGTGTGGTTCTACGCGGCGGGCGAGTGGTGTGTGGCGGGGTGGTACGAGTTATGTTTGGCGTGGTGGGACGGGTGGTGTGTGGCGGGGTGGTGCGACTGGTGTGTGGCAGGGTGGTGCGAGTGGTGTGTGGCAGGGTGGGGCGGGTGGTGTGTGGCGGGGTGGTGCGACTGGTGTGTGGCAGGGTGGTACGAGTGGTGTGTGGCAGGGTGGTGCGAGTGGTGTGTGGCAGGGTGGTGCGAGTGGTGTGTGGCAGGGTGGTGCGAGTGGTGTGTGGCAGGGTGGTGCGAGTGGTGTGTGGCAGGGTGGGACGGGTGGTGTGTGGCAGGGTGGTGCGAGTGGTGTGTGGCAGGGTGGTGCGAGTGGTGTGTGGCAGGGTGGTGTGAGTGGTGTGTGGCAGGGTGGTACGAGTGGTGTGTGGCAGGGTGGTGCGACTGGTGTGTGGCAGGGTGGTGCGAGTGGTGTGTGGCAGGGTGGTGCGAGTGGTGTGTGGCGGGATGGTGCGACTGGTGTGTGGCAGGGTGGTGCGACTGGTGTGTGGCAGGGTGGTGCGAGTGGTGTGTGGCAGGGTGGTGCGAGTGGTGTGTGGCAGGGTGGTGCGAGTGGTGTGTGGCGGGGTGGTGCGACTAGTGTGTTGTGAGGTGATGCGGGTGGTGTGTAGCGGGGTGGGGCGGGTGGTGCGTGACAGGGTGGTGCGTGTACTCTGTAGCCGGGTGGTTCGTTTAGTGTGTGGCGGGGTGATGCGGGTGGTGTGTGGCCGGGTGGTTCGGTTGGTGTGTGTCGGGGTGGTGCGTGTAGTGTGTGGCGGGGTGGCGCGGGTGGTTCGGTTGGTGTGGGGCGGGGTGGGGCGGTTGGTATGTGACGGGGTGGTTCGGTTGGTGTGTGGCGGGTTTGTGGATGTGGTGTGTGGCGGGATTGTGGATGTGGTGTGTGGCGGGGTTGGGCGGGTGGTGTGTGGCAGGGTTGTGGATGTGGTGTGTGGCGGGGTGGGGCGTGTGGTGTGTGGCGGGGTTGGACGGGTGGTGTGGTGTTTCTCCGTAGCAGGCTTCGTCGTTCTCGCAGCTGGTGGACAAGAAAGGCACTGAAGGATTAATCCGGTGCACAGGTAGATCCTTACATACCAGAGTTTCCAGTCCTTAGAAATGCTCAAGTCACATTACATTATTCTCCTTTGTTGCCATGTTCCATTTACCATTAGGTTGACTTCACTGCGTGTAACTCGGTGCGTGAAGATATTAATTTGTGTACACATATAACCACCACTATTAATATCCAGGGCACTATATTTAGAGAGTAAACTGGAGCAATGTAGACTGAACGAATTTGCACAAGTTTGAAACGTTTTCTTGATCGAGAGGCTGGTCCACGATGTGTGTTATGACGCGAACAATTGATTATGCTATATATTACATAATACAGATAAATTGTTATGCAAATACATGTGTGGTTATAATGAACTGCTCAGAAATTATGTCCAGTGTATTCTAATTAGTTTCAAGCAAAGCAAACAATAAAACTGAACAGGTGCTATGATGTGAGTGAGTATTAGTGTCGTTGTACCTGAGGGCTTGGTCGTCTCAACTGGCGGATTCGTAGTATGAGTTTTCTAGAAAACAAACAGAAGTGTAGAGAGATTACAAAATACGCTACTGAATAAAATTGAGTGTAAACATATGTAGTAACAGCGACTTGTGTTGTTCTTGTTGGGGAAGATGACGTGAACCTTCTGACGTGATCATGTACAGACCAGCTAGTAGTAATGCAAACGAAAGCAATCTGTTATTGAAAACACCGTCTCTACATCCACATCTCCCTCTACTTGTGTGGTTTCGCAACACGGTCGTACGGTTTCCCCTTAAACGACGACGAAGAGCTGTTAGGAAAGGATGTCACATTGTCGCCTGTTTCCTTGCTCTGATTTATGCACTTAACTCTGACTTTAATGCGAATTGCAATTGTTCGTTAAACCATTTATCTTACTTTTGATGCATACATCATGACTTTAATATAAATAAATTTGAGAAAAATGTATTAATGTGACTGTTTTAATATGATCATATGGTCATCAAACTTACTGTTGAATGATTCAAACAATCACAATAAAAATCTCTGGGTTATTGAACTGAATTGAAATATAGTCGGCTTATGCAACGTGTCAAACATATTTTTGATGTTTTGAATGATTCAACTACCTTGGCTTGAATGTGAAAACATGAATATAGGAAGGGAAACCGTCTCGAACAAGACTGCTCAAACACTACAACGATTTTAGCATTTCCACATGTTGAAATATGTGACATTGACCAGAACACACAGGAGTCATACGAGGCACTACTACCACGTAGAAATTGGCGATCGAATACTCCAAACGACACAATGTCATTCAAATTTTAAAATGTCATAATAATTCCCACTAACAAGAATCACCGACGTGTGACGACAATGAATATACTTAGGACAGTTTTCGTACAATCCACCTACCTGTCAGTGGTCTCTTGTAGGAGAGTGACGGCACCTCTACAGTTACGTCAACATCGGATGACTCCAGTGTGGTGAAGATCAATTCTGGGGGACCCGGTTCTTCACTGTTAATGGCGATGAACATCAGAATAAAGTCAGTACCGAATGTACTCATACCTGCAAATAAACGTACTTTGTATATTATCATAAATTTATGAACGACTGGTTGCAATAGTGTATAATCTCCCAATAGCATATCTCTCTAGGTATACTTCCGTTGATTTTCAAATATTGATTATTTTAGAGTATTTGCAATTTTGTGAATCACACAGACAATCTTGATTGGTCCATTATGATTATTTAAAACGGTTAGCTAAGCCCGCCATACTATACATTAAAATGGCACAGTAAAATGGCACAGTTCCATCCATTGTTGCGGATAGTGTTTTATTCTGGTGGATTTACTTAATTTACTACCTTATATTTAACTCCATCTAGACGTGTTAACTAGACTGTTTTAAAGATCAACTGTAACTACACATAGAGGTTATCACTCAGATTAGTCAATGTAAATTTATCCAAGAAACATCATCACGTAATACTTACTACTCGAGGTGATATCTGGGGCCACAACTGATGACTTGATTCTGATCCAGTACGTGTTGATAGACTGCACAACAGTGACCCTGGAAGGAACAGAAATCACTGTATTATATAATGGAAAGGAATTACAGGACCTGAACGTTATATTAAGAAGCAACTGTATTGAAATATCTGCAGAAATATGTTGCTTTAAGTACTTATGTCATACGTATACATACCCGTGCCCACATCTAGCGCCATTTGTAGAGCCAAACCACTTTGAATAAGTAATTACATTTGTTTGTTTTATGTATCGTTAACCATTAACAAGATTACACATTTATTAATACGTATCGCTCAATATTATTCTCCGTTGCCTTTTTCTCCATACAAATCTTACACTAAACATAACGTACACAAATTCTATGTCGCCAATTCTTTTGCGTGGGGCATTCCATGTGACAGTGAGTTCGTTCTTGCTGGTTTCATCCGAATGTATCAAGGTGTCATCTGCCGTCTGACATCGCCTCAACTGGGAGTGTGACGGTGGAGTCGTGAACGCTTCGACAGGGAGATTGCTGGTGTCACCGACCATCCTTGCTTGAAGTAGAAACCCTTCAAAATTGGCAGACTGTCCGCGCAGAGTAACTAGAGAAACACGTGAAATGGTATCAAAACCATGCCACAAACATGAGCAAATAACGATTTTTGTTGGTATGCCATGCGTTGTATGTAAGTGTGTGTATCATAACTTCTAAGACAATTGAAACAATGCATCCAAACTACTGCAAAACAGCAATTCCGAATCAATAAATTCTCTATGTTCGAGATGATGTCTTGGAGTAGTTAAACAACCACGCAGTGTCAATTAAATACGTTTAGTGTTCCACTAAAAGCGTATAGCTATTAGGCATTTTTCAAAAGATTGGGTCTGGGTTCTAATAAAATATCCGTAGTTGGCGGACGAAATAAACATTCAGTGTGGATTCAACCTGCTACCAGAGCACTACCTACATTACCGAAAAAAATATTATGTCTCTTGTTTCTATTCTCGTGTAGCAAAAAGTTATATTCAGAAGTTAAGAGAAGACAACATGTTTAGATAACCATGTTGAGGAGATGATAACGGCGAGCTTACCAATAACGAGTGAGGGGCGCTCACAGCGCAAATGTAGGTCGGGATCACCAGTAACATATGAATGATAAATGTTGAGCGCACTAATAACGTGTGAGTCGGTTTAGTAGACTGACGGATTGACAACAGAGACAATGGTTGGACTCACCAGTAACTTGTGAGTTGGGTGTGTACGTAGAGGGGCTGACAACAAGTGTGTACGGTGACTTGCTGGTTCTTGGTGTCGTCCCACGGCTGTTTGGCTGCATCGTGCCACAGGAGATGTCAGTTACGCCAGTTACTGGCATAATTATTGACAACAACGCTGTTACTTGAATCAGTCGCATTGTTCTGCAAACACAAATACGGTACATTCGTTACACTGATGCGTGATTTATGTTGTCGTCTATTGACAACTATAGTAGTGTTAATTGTTATTAGTTGTAATATTTTTTAAATCAGAAACAACATGCCTTGAATATGTCACTGGTCCTCTTGGAATCGTCATCTTCTTCTCGTTCCCTTGCAGGCTACACTCCAAACTCCTATTTTTTATGTTTTCTTTCGTTCCTTTGTCTTCTTTTTTGTTCTCGTATAACCTTTCGAATGTTTTGAGTCGATCCGGTTGCGTTCTTCTACGAAGCTTCTCAGCTTATGTCTGCGCCAGTGTTCCAAACTCGTATACAAACGCTGTTATTATATAGGCATCCAATACGTGATCATATCATTATTTTATCGGTTTATGTTCCACGTTATGCCTTTCACCAATACATAAGGTGCGGCTATACTTCATTCGACAGTACCACCTTATTATATCGCACATCCTCATTTACTGTTGCATGTAAATATTCAAAACAAAATCGTATATTTGTTGTGCTATTTCATTCACACCACACACGCGAGCACCCCTCCGCGCACACACACACACACACACACACACACACACACACACACACACACACACACACACACACATACATACATACACACACACACAATCGTGTTTGTGTGTGTGTGTGTGTGTGTGTGTGTGTGTGTGTGTGTGTGTGTGTGTGTGTTTTGTTTGTGTTTTGTTTGTGTGATTGTTTGTGTGTGGGGGGTGCGTGCGTGCCTGCGTGCGTGCGTGTGTTTGTGTATGTGTGTGTGTGTGTTTTGTTTGTGTGCTTGTTTGTTTGTCCGTGTGTGTGTGTGTTTTGTTTATGTGCTTGTTTGTGTGTCCGTGTGTGTGTGTGTGTGTGTGTGTGTGTGCGTGCGTGCGTGCGTGCGTGTATGTGTACATGTGTGTGCATGAGTGTGTATGTGTGTGTGTATGTGTGTGTGTGTGTGTGTGTTTGTGTGTGTGTGTGTATGTGTGTGTGTGTATGTGTGTGTGTGTGTGTGTGTGTGTGTGTGTGTG
Organism: Oasisia sp. SBJ-2009; assembly: GCA_964017155.1. NCBI lineage: Eukaryota > Metazoa > Annelida > Polychaeta > Sabellida > Siboglinidae > Oasisia > Oasisia sp. SBJ-2009. The sequence continues at coordinate 36,259,993 of OZ024860.1, forward strand.
TGTGTGTGTGTGTGTGTGTGTGTGTGTGTGTGTGTGTGTGTGTGTGTGTGTGTGTGAGAGAGAGAGAGAGAGAGACAGAGAGACAGAGAGAGAGAGAGAGTTAACCTATAATAATAATTAAATTTATACCCGTTGCGCAAACTTAGCATATTAAATGTTTCTCTAAATGTCCTAGTGTTTAGATTTATTTTCAGCTACAAGGAATTAAATGTACACTGGTCATCCGGATTTTCTTAATCCTAGTAGATATAGATATAATTCACAACGTATTCAATATATCAGTCTGACCACCATTATGGTATAATTGCAAACGCTATGATTATTGATGACCTACCGATAAAGAGCATGAGCATATTTATAAACCTCTACTCGAGAGCCACAACATTTATATATTCTTAGAAGGCAGCAATGCTTTGTCGGCGAAGCGTGTTATAACAATGTGACTAATATGGTAATAATTGCGATGTTATCACGTCAAACATCGACGTTGTTGCCAGTGTGTATGCCAACACTGTGCACATATCAACTAAGAACTTGTGTTTTTGCCTGTGTGTAGGCCTACGCTGTGCACGTATCAACTAAGAACTTGTGTTGTTGCCTGTGTGTAGGCCTACACTGTGCACAAAACTGCACATATCAAGTAAGAACTTGTGTTGTTGCCTGTGTGTAGGCCTACACTGTGCACGTGTCAACTAAGAACTTGTGTTGTTGCCTGTGTGTAGGCCTACACTGTGCACGTTTCAACAAAGAACTTGTGTTGTTGCCTGTGTGTAACCCTACACTTTGCACGTATCTACTAAGAACTTGTGTTGTTGCCTGTGTGTAGGCCTACACTGTGCACGTACCAACTAAGAACTTGTGTTGTTGCCTGTGTGTAGGCCTACACTGTGCACGTATCAACTAAGAACTTGTGTTGTTGCCTGTGTGTAGGCCTACACTGTGCAAGTATCAACTAAGAACTTGTGTTGTTACCGGGACAGAAAACCAAACATCTGGGTAAGAAAAAACACAAAGGTCACAGACGCGATTGAACAAGTCGGAAGACAGATGTATCAGTGCGTATCGCCACCTGGAAATCCTACGAAAGAAAAGGACCTATAGAAAGACCGGCGAGACGGTGGAGAGACGAACTAGACGACTACTGGAAGGGTACTATCTGGCAGAGGATAGCGTAAGATAGGCAGATGTGATGTGGAAGCAGCATGCTGAAGCCTTCGCCCAACCAGGGGATACTATGGCTGCACAGTGGTCTTTACGCTATTATCAGCCATGTCGTGGAGTTGACCTACTCACCGCAGAGAGTTTCCTGAAATAAAACAAACACAGTTCTTAGATTACATCAAACTGAATAAGTGTTAAATAAAATTGAATTAATTTGATTCTAGTCAATAAATTGCAGTTTACGGTAAAGTGTATGACATAGATTATTAGTATTAAAAAGTATGTTCACAAGTGTAACGCATATATACAAAGTCATGCACTTAATAATATGCGCGATCATACATGCACACACGTACACGTGCTAGCATAAACCTATACGTGTAAACACACGTGTTCACATACTCACGCACACAAATACACACGCGCGCACATGCACATATACCCTAGCACACACACACACACACACACACACACACACACACACACACACACACACACACACACACACAAACACGCACGCACGCACACGCACGCACGCACACACACACATGCGCGCGCACGAACGCACAGAGACACACTGCACACGCATATTTATTTATAAACATGCACTCGGAAAGAAAACTACCGACACAGTATATTATATAATATTAACTACATAACTAATTTGTTGGAAAAACATATCTTACGCCTGGTACAGCGCCACTTTGAACCATTCCCACCAACAGCATCACCGCGAAGACGACAAATGTTCCCTTCATGTTTGCTGAGTTAATTCTGAAATGGTAACACTATTAATTATCATTATGCGCAAACACACACCGTTAAAGGAATTTATACATGGAAAATCAACGACCGGTCTCCAAAATGCTAAACATTACCACTTAATTCAATGTTTACGTCGAGCTAGAGAATGAAGGCTGACTGTTTTACCTGTGCCTGTGATGATAGCACTAACAGATAATGATTCCAAATGATACATTCAATCATATCACGCCGCTAATTCCGTTTCGTTCCACGATTCTGATAAAGAATGTTAATTGAATTTAATCGTAAATAACAGCGTTAACACATGTTACCCATCGTTTGGTCTATACTGCGAGGTAGGAGCTATACCATTGTGTTAGCATTCCTGCATTTGAACTCAAGTGTTCCTAGTTAACCAACATTAATGAATGAATGTACAGTGTGTCCTACTTACCGGATGCAGATCAGGCGGTATTGTGTTCCTGCAAATGCCGCAGCGTGATCCTTTGTGGTTTTTATAGGAATTCGACGAAGGTGACTTACACGGAAGATGTGGCGGCCACATGAGGCACGTGAAACAGCGCACGTAAGTAACCTATTTTACGTACACATATTTCTTTGTTTCCCATGTATTCGACGTAAACAAAACGCATTCAGTGACAGTGTGGCTGTTAGTTGGCGACACGGATTATAATGTCGCTGCCAATTTGAATAAAAGTTATCACACACATAGAAATCTTTCAAGAGTACCAACAACGAAACTTTATTATATAAAATGGAATGTTATGTGGTCTGACAAAGCGCATAGATATTGACAGATTTGACGCATTTGCCTCCTCAAAACAGTAATGGTGTCATCTAACGTTTTCATTCTATCCGCATATAAAGTGTGTTTGTTATCTGAGAATAAAATCTTTCGTTTCTTTAATTGTCCGATGTTATTATAGCATAAGCCAATTCACACAATTTCGGAGAGACAGACAGACAGAGAGACAGAGAGACAGAGAGACAGAGAGACAGAGAGACAGAGAGACAGAGAGACAGAGAGACAGAGAGACAGAGAGACAGAGAGACAGAGAGACAGAGAGACAGAGAGAGAGAGAGAGAGACAGACAGACAGACAGACAGACAGACAGACAGACAGACAGACAGACAGACAGACAGACTGACAGACTGACTGACTGACTGACTGACTGACTGACTGACTGACTGACTGACTGACTGACTGACTGACTGACTGACTGACTGACTGACTGACTGACTGACTGACTGACTGACTGACTGACTGACTGACTGACTGACTGACTGACTGACTGACTGACTGACTGACTGACTGACTGACTGACTGACTGACTGACTGACTGACTGACTGACTGACTGACTGACTGACTGACTGACTGACTGACTGACTGACTGACTGACTGACTGACTGACTGACTGACTGACTGACTGACTGACTGACTGACTGACTGACTGACTGACTGACTGACTGACTGACTGACTGACTGACTGACTGACTGACTGACTGACTGACTGACTGACTGACTGACTGACTGACTGACTGACTGACTGACTGACTGACTGACTGACTGACTGACTGACTGACTGACTGACTGACTGACTGACTGACTGACTGACTGACTGACTGACTGACTGACTGACTGACTGACTGACTGACTGACTGACAGACTGACTGACAGACAGAAGAGATATATAATATATAATATATATATATATATATATATATATATATATATATATATATATATATATATATATTTATATATATATATATATCATCTGACAACAAATCTGTTGCAATTGCACTTCTTGATTATTTTTAATTATTTGTGTTTGATAAAGTGCCTCTTGGGATATCATGAAATTGCAATGTGTAAAAAACATTTTAGCAACGATTTTCACTCGGTATCAGCCTTTTCTGATTAAACACAACCTCTTGGGTTTCTGCATTGGCGCCTTGTCCGATATAATGTCATTTTAGTACCTTTTACACTTTTTTTAAATAGCCGGCACATTTATATACACTCAGTAGTTATTCATGTATGTCAACTAACCGATTTCGATTATTATATTCTGATTTATGTTTTATCATAGAATTAATCAAACAAATTGGGGCCGTTGTTGTATTTATTGTTGCGGCGATTCTTTGGAATTTGGTCCATTTAATTATACATTACACAGTTTAAAGTACTGCTATCATCGTGAATATCCATCTTAGTTCTCTCGCCGTTTACATATTGATAACTTGAATGTTGTTGATCTAGTTTGAGCTTGACTGATTCTTCTGTGTTGTTTCTTCACTGTAGTTTAGAACTTTGGCGCAAAATAAGTTACTTTATTAATCTTATTATGATTAATATTATTATTACTGCCACCGAATCGTGGTAAATCCAGTGTTGACCCACACATGCTATCTTATAGCTATTGTATGGGTACATAAGGATTTATTACTTCTACATTTAAGTTGCAAAGCGTCTCAGTTCCCAAATGTCGCATAAACATGTGTTCGCCTCGCATTTCGGAAACTGACACGGAAACGAATAATTTAAGTGTATATAAGGAAACTGGACATGTTAACAATGCATATATTAACCCGTTTAGTGGACAGAAGGTAACGGAATTCGCTCACGTTACATGTGATTTATTCCGTGACCACGTCAATGTACTGGGAGACGACGGATTGCAACTCGTGAAGTTGTACATTTCGCACGACTACGCTTGTAATGAGTAACTAAGTAATAATGTATCACTGCTAGACAATAGGAGATTAGAAAATCTAAGATTGTTAACTAATTAAAGTATATAATAAACATATTGGGACTTCCAGATAATCTCCTGCGAAACGTAGCATATAATTATGTTGTTATATATAAAACAAAACTAACCAAATACGCTCATGTTAGTCAAAAGGGTACATTGTTGATCCCGCTAAAACAATGATATCGCAACTTATGAAATGAAGTCGGTAACGTAAGACAACACCGTCAGATGGCGTGCAGCGTCCTGTTGTATTGTTCAGCTACGGTCAAACATGCTGCTGCAATATAGTGCAGTGCGTCTCAATCATATTGATGTCACGGCACATCTGTGTATTTGCTGTTCTCGCGATACGAGATACAAATTCCTCTTTCAAAGTGTATTCTATATATCACCTGAGTGTGTGTGTGTGTGTGTGTGTGTGTGGGCGCGCGCGCGCGTGTGTGTGTGTGTATGCGCGCGCGTGCATGCGTGTGCAGGCCTGCGTACGTGCGTACTCTCGAGTGCGTATGCGTGTGTGCGTATGAGTGAGTAAATGCGTTTTTTTGTTTGCGAAGCTACTTTAGAAAAGAAGGCTTAAGACGTTCAATTCCATCTTAATGCGAAATGCGTTTATATCAGGAAGTTGAACTTGGTATGTATGTTATCATATTGTTCTAATGTGTCCTGTTTTCATGAAATGTAACCAGAGCAGTTATTACTAATGAGCGTCAGTTAGGAATTGATGAGCTAGTTGCCCTTAATGCTTGCCTTGTGACATGTTTATGCTTCCTGTAGTTGAATGTGTTTATTGTTATTATTACTATTGCTATATGTTTCTGAAATTTAATCCAACGCTTATTACTTAATTGGCGTGGGTTATAATGTATAAGGTGTGTAGCTTTAATGTGGGACTTGTTGTTCCTTCGCCATCCCTGGGTATCGTATTGTCTTACAAATGGATGAATGAGTCAACACCAAGTGTGTTTCAAGGGCGATTGTGTGCGGATGGACACGGAGCTCTTTACACGTGTACGTCTTTGTCTGTGCTTAGTGGCAGGTATACATCTCTAGACAATTCTAAGCTGTAGGCCTGCAGTTTGACACGACGTACAAATAATAAGTATGAAATATATAATTGTCACCATACAATACAGACTCGAGAGGCGGTCATTAACGCTGCCCAAAAGAGTTTCCGTGACTCCGGCAAGATTCAGATCTTCGTGTTTGTTACTTGACAATTTTGTGTTCCTGCACAGCAACTGAAGTTTTCTACCCGAACTTATGTGATCTTGCCTTCCGTTCCTTTCCACGATTCGTCGTAATTATGAAGTTGCGCTATACAATATGCTACATACCACAACGTTATTTGGAAACAAACCGCTGGTGAATATGTTCTCGATGTACGTACAGAATCCAGAATGGATAGTTTTGTCAGTGTTTATGAAGTATCACCAATTAAATGAACTACATAAAACCTACGCGCCTGCTACAAAATAGATTAAATCAACACTTTTATTAAGGTTTGATTTACTTTAACTTTTCACGCCCTGGCGCAGCATAGATCATCAACACGTCTTAGGGTATTAAGGCGTACACGTTTTAAAATGGTGTAAGTCTTACGGTACTCCCGCCTACACGGTTTAAGATGTTGTAAGTCGTAGGGTACTCTAGCGTACACGGTTTAAGATGTTGTAAGTCTTAGGGTACTCCGGCATACACGGCTTATGATGTTGTCAAATACATACAACAGGCCCAGTTACTTCGGTATGAGTATGTTTGGAGAGATCGCTGTGGACAAATGATGAGGAATGGTTGTAGCGGCGTAAACCGTTTAGGTCCACTGGCTGCTGTGTGCCAGTGGTCTAGGGGACAACCACGCTGCCTTAACTTACGCTGCAGTAACGGTATCATCATTGGCACATATACCTTTTTTATTTTGACAGAAATCTCAAACTTGTCTAAAACTCCTGGTCTGTTGGTCGGATCTGTAGCAAAGTACCGAGACTGTCCACTTCCGGTTATATGCAACTATGGCTAGTTGACGTGAAGTAGATCATAACCTTTTATAATGTGTAATACAGTAATTTACATATACTTTAGCAAAAAAGGGATACGTGATTTATGTGTATACGGTAATTATTAGCAAAGTAATTCATTTGTTATGGCCTCATGGTTAAATGTTGATAAAACAGGCTTGTGTGTAATACGTTGAAAACCACCAGTTGTCGCGAGACTGTAACGTGATCGAAAATGTCACACGCAGTCGTGTGGAGTGATCGAATATGTCATACGCAGTCGTGTGGAGTGATCGAATATGTCACACGCAGTCGTATGACGTGACGAAAATGTCACACGCAGTGGTGTGGCGTGATCGAAAATGTCACACGCAGTCGTGTCACGTAATCGAAGATGTCCTACGCAGTCATGTGACTTGATTGAAGATGTCATACGCAGTGATTTGACTTCATTGAAGATGTCATATGCAGTCGTAGGACGTCATGTGTACGCGCTCACTTGTCACTAATATTATAGGTACACGTATAACAACACGCATAGAAATAACGATGTCTATCATACGTCTCTCCAAAGTTGAATTTCATTCAGCCCGTAAAAAAATTCTGATGGCGTAGGAAGTTTCGATAAAACAAATAAACAATGGCGGCACGCCATTCATCCAAAAGGTCACTATATCTTACTACGTGTACCCTTGCACTTATGTCTCGGTTCATGGCTAACGTGTACAACACGTTTATCACGCACATGAGCAGTAACAAAGACGCCTCGTGGTGGCAAATGTATTGTTATTGAACACCGTATAGCCTTTATATATGTTTCACTCACACCTCGGGTGTGATGAGCCGACGTTGATGATGCATGAAAACTCGTAGTTATTTATTCACCACAATTTGTGTCCTTTTATATCACATACGAAAAGGTATTTATATCGGGTGAGGGCAATGTGTCTTAAGCTGAGACAAGCAGTTGCACCAAGAGCACATCACTATCACGAGAACATTCAGGCGACGTTGACGTGACCAGTTTATTTCCGGTGAGTATCATTTTCACATATTGCACAGCTGACTGGGTTACATATGGAAAGCGATGCCCTGCTGTTAAAGGGGAGCTCAAACACTTGACCAAAGATTGCCGTAACATAAGAACACCATTTAGAAGATTTGTGACCAGGATTTAATGAGCACGGAGCCACGGTATATTGTAATGTTTTCAAACTTGAACAACACTGACCACTGGCGCCGCCATATTACGCTCAGGCTACGTTTGGTTTGACTAGGTCCTAACTACTCAATGCAAATTTTCGAATTTGTTTGGATTTACTTCACTAAAAGACATTTCTGCGTGTAAATAGGAATATGGTGTCACATTATATTATGGTAGGCTGATATAAATACACAAATCGTTTGTATGCGCGTTCTAAATATATAGGAACATTAAATTACAACGATTTACAACCAATGAAAGCATTTGCAAATGCCACCCTAGTCGGTCCTCGTTTCGATTCATGAAGTAATGACGCACAAATTCATATGCGCTGCGTCGGCGAAATGGACATTATTTCCTACCAAAGTCTAATCAACAAGCCTATGCGTACATACAGTCACTTCAAATTATATTTGTCAAAGTGAATTCATCGGTGTAGTGATTTGAAACGTATCCGCACAAGAATCGTTTAGGGAATTCGCAAACTCGGGAGAATTCCCAGTTTCGTAAGTACCCCACTGTGTCGTTTGAAAGGCTTTGGTTTCTATAAAACGTCGTGATTTAATTTACCTTTCGAACACCTACACCACCAATGTGTTTATCTATAAGTATGACTCTTACCATATAAAATATGACACCATATTCATGTTCTCGCGCAGAAACAAGAATGATGAAGTAAATGAAGTAACATTAATGAAGTAAATCGGAAACAAATCGCAACTTTATATTGAGTAGCTAGGAGCTAGTCAGACCAAATGCAGTTTGAACATAGTATGTTTGAACATATAGATCCGCTATATACACGTATGTAGGCCTACACGATTATTTACTGTTTCAGATCAAATAAACGAGAATGAAAGGCGTTATAGCTGCAACCTTCCTCGGCCTACTGCTGGCGGTCTGTCTGGTCCACGGAGCCGTTGAACGAGTGAGTTCCAGTATCTGTGGCTCTGATCTAGCAATGTTTCTGCTACAGACTAACTGTATGCGGTCTTGATATTGACGACAGTCGAAACCACAGCTAACGCTCTCGCCACACTATAATAATCTACAACACTCGTTGTCTGACATTCGGACAGAAAATTTCACCACTGTTCCGTGGGTGTTAGACTACATCTGTTTCGTGCGTATTGTTGTATAACTTATTGTTGCCAATTATGGGTTAACTTTAATAAGGGCTCTTATTTGAAAGCTAAAGTTGCCTACAACAATATGCATAGACGGATTTTGGGATATAGCCGACGGGACAGCGCGAATGGCATGTTTGCTAGTAATGCTATAGATACATTCGACGCCCTATTGCGTAAGAACATTTATGGTTTTAAAAAACGCATTTTTAACAAAAATAATGACTTGATTAGGGTTATGTACAATTGCTTTGAAATAGTAAATGGCCCAATGTGGATTAGCTGGGCCAATTCATTGTACACAATAAATCTGTAAGATAGTCATCATGTCTAGCATATAACTTTATTATTTATTTATTATATACATATATTTTTAAAGTCAATAAGTTGTTTATATAACTTACTTTTCAAAAGGTGTTTATTTACATGAACTAATTGCATATTTATTTTACAATCACATCCTGTATATTGCTCGTTATTTTATCTGTTTTTCTACAATTTTACATTTATCTAACTTATAACCTTATTTATTTTTTATCTAATAATTTTTTAACAGGCTATTTAGATGTTTTAATGTATGTACCAATTGTATATGGGTTTTTACCTGAAATAAATGTATTCGTATTCGTATTCGTATCTGCATTCTACAGAAAGCCACGTGTGACGTCACACTGATAATTACGGCACGGCATAACATGAACAGAAGAAAATGCAATTTTTTTAACCAAATTTATATTTTATGTATGTTTTTAGTCAAAGTTGTTTGTTGTACAGGTTAATGCTGTTTTCTTTCTTTTTATTTATACAGGGGTTATTTGTTCATTGTGCTATTTTTTGTATATAAAATCAATGGCTGAGGCCTTAAACACACAGACTGTGTATGAATTGGAATATGCTACATTTGTGTTATGTTCTTTTTCCAGGGTTCCATCGCAGTCTGTGGTGAGTCCGACAGACACGTGCGGCATATTGTGAAAACCATGTTTTAGCGAGCTGGAATAAAAGGCAAAAGTTCATATTCTGTATAGCCTCCATAAAAATCTAGTCATAATAAACGTACCTTCATCTACCCATCTCCAAATGTATTTACGTATAATTGTATTCGCACAAAAATTAAATTACATATGGCATACTCATAACATTGTATTCAAGGGTTATTCGTTCTTGTATGTATCCATGCAGTTACCTGCCAACAATCCGTTTTTGGGCCGCTACCAAATGACGTCGTGCTACATAGTAAAATTACCATTTGAAATTACTATGCCGTTTATATATTAAGTACAATGTGACGTTTGTGTCACCAAACATGAATGTGTTGATACAGCATTTACTTATTCAATTTCAATCGTTACAACGAAAATGTTTCCAATCGAGGATCTATTGTGTACTTTTGTCGGTCGGTCGGTCGGTCGGTCGGTCGGTCGGTCGGTCGGTCGGTCGGTCGGTCGGTCGGTCGGTCGGTCGGTCGGTCGGTCGGTCGGTCGGTCGGTCGGTCGGTCGGTCGGTCGGTCGGTCGGTCGGTCGGTCGGTCGGTCGGTCGGTCGGTCGGTCGGTCGGTCGGTCGGTCGGTCGGTCGGTCGGTCGGTCGGTCGGTCGGTCGGTCGGTCGGTCGGTCGGTCGGTCGGTCGGTCGGTCGGTCGGTCGGTCGGTCGGTCGGTCGGTCGGTCGGTCGGTCGGTCGGTCGGTCGGTCGGTCGGTCGGTCGGTCGGTCGGTCGGTCGGTCGGTCGGTCGGTCGGTCGGTCGGTCGGTCGGTCGGTCGGTCGGTCGGTCGGTCGGTCGGTCGGTCGGTCGGTCGGTCGGTCGGTCGGTCGGTCGGTCGGTCGGTCGGTCGGTCGGTCGGTCGGTCGGTCGGTCGGTCGGTCGGTCGGTCGGTCGGTCGGTCGGTCGGTCGGTCGGTCGGTCGGTCGGTCGGTCTCTCTTCATCTTGTTTTGTCCGTCTGTCTGCTGTTTCTAGATCTTATCCTGTGTCATGTCCGTTATTGTGGAAATGTTATGACGTTCTTTGCAACGGTAGGGACTCTCACGTCATAGTCACCGGTGCTTGTTAGTTTGTCTGATAAAAGATTAATTAATGTTTGCTTGATTTTTAGTTCCACTACAACCTGTATGTCTGTTATCGTCATACTGGCAACTTCGGTGAGGTAACGAAACATAACATATGTAAACACGTAAACGTTATGGTGTTTAATTTTTAACAATTGCTGCTGTTCTTTTTTTCCTGACCAGATAAACACTGCAGCGCTGAATGTGGCGATGGCTACTGCGCATGCGTGGCCAAGCCACTTCCAAAACAGTGTCCGTTCATGCTGAGAGCTATTTGCTGCAAATGTTCGTGCAGCAATTCCGGAGAAGCCAACTGTCGAGCCTTCAAGCTGTGGTGGTGACCGATCCTTGTTAGTGGACTTGTGTATACAACTGGTGTAGGGCATGGGTCACCATAATGGTTACTTCATTTCTGAGGGTGTGTGTGTGTGTGTGTGTGTGTGTGTGTGTGTGTGTGTGTGTGTGTGTGTGTGTGTGTGTGTGGGTGTGTTTGTGTGTGTGTGTGTGTGTGTGTTTGTGTGTGTGTGCGTGCGTGCGTGCGTGCGTGTGTGTGTTTGGGCGCGCGTGTGTGGGCGCGCGTGTGTGTGCGTGTGTGTGTGCGCGCGTGTGCGTGTGTGTGCGCATGCGCGTGGGCGGCAAACATGATTATGATTATCTATAGTGCTACATCACGCTACTGACATCAACATCTGAGGTGGATCAAAATAGAAACTCATGTAAAAAGGAAACCATCAATAAAAAGTGCTCACACCATCGCTAAGTACTATTATGTCATCCACATCCATCACCGACACTGATGTTCCAATAAAAACACACAACTAAAGATATTCTGCATGGCAATGACGCCTCTGGTGGTATCAATGTGTAAGATTAACCAGGTTGAGTAATTGGTATCAAGTTACACCATTCATTGTTGCACGTATTGAGAGCACATGCACGTATTGAGGCCACATGCACGTATAGAGATCACATGCACGTATTGATATCCCATGCACGTATTGAGATCACATGCACGTATTGGGATCACATACACGCAGTAATGTGAACCAGACGTGACGGTAACGTGATCCGCCCAGGTAGTTATCGTTTCGTTATCACAACATAACTAGATATATGCGGCCGACTTGGTAATTTGTTATCATAATTACAAGATTTCAATGCAGATGTTTTAAGTAGGTACATCACAGAGACTGGTCGCGACTATTTATTTAGACTGCGCGTAGCGCAAATCTTTGTTATTTAATCAGGAAGGTTACGGGAGTACCCTTCCTAATGTGAATGGAATTGAGTTTCCTAAACACTAAGGTGATAGGAATTGATCCAGCGATTGGAAATAGCTCTTAAAAGAGAGGTGGGGGCGGGGGCGGGGGCGGGGGGCGGGGGGCGGGGCGGGTGGCGGGGGGCGGGAGGGGGTTTGCTTGTCTCCTTACTTTAACTCGTGTCTCATACGTGTTTTAGCTGCGAAGCATTTACCCTGTAGTAGTCCCACTCCCATTCATATTACCCCAGTCCTGCTTCATCCTTGAAGCGTTTACCGACTTGTATTATATATATATATATATATATATATATATATATATATATATATATATATATATATATATATATATATATTGCACCTTATACATTATAACCCACGCCAATTAAGTAATAAGCGTTGGATTAAATTTCAGAAACATATAGCAATAGTAATAATAACAATAAACACATTCAACTTCCTGTGATTACTACAGGAAGCATAAACATGTCACAAGGCAAGCATTAAGGGCAACTAGCTCATCATTTCCTAACTGACGCTCATTAGTAATAACTGCTCTGGTTACATTTCATGAAAACAGGACACATTAGAACAATATGATAACATACATACCAAGTTCAACTTCCTGATATAAACGCATTTCGCATTAAGATGGAATTGAACGTCTTAAGCCTTCTTTTCTAAAGTAGCTTCGCAAACAAAAAAACGCATTTACTCACTCATACGCACACACGCATACGCACTCGAGAGTACGCACGTACGCAGGCCTGCACACGCATGCACGCGCGCGCATACACACACACACGCGCGCGCGCGCCCACACACACACACACACACACACACACGAACATATCATTTATTTATAATCAAACATGTACAGAATTAGATAATTACGCGCATTGCATATATATATATATATATGTATATATATATATATATATATATATATATATATATATATATATATATATATATATATGTGTGTGTGTGTGTGTGTGTGTGTGTGTGTATGTGTGTGTGTGTGTGTGTGTGTGTGTGTGTGTGTGTGTGTGTGTGTGTGTGTGTGTGTGTGTGTGTGTGTGTGTGTGTGTGTGTGTGTGTGTGTGTGTGTGTGTGTGTGTGTGTGTGTGTGTGTGTGTGTGCGCGCGCGTATGTCAGTGTGTGTACTAAATAACAGTACTGAATAGCGCATTGTGCATCATATCATTTAGTAATAATATTCGGATAGGAAAACGTCATAATGTTACGTTAATATACATTTATAGTGTTCAAACAACAAAATGTTATATATTGCGAAGTTACTCAGGTGATATATAGAATACACTTTGAAAGAGGAATTTGTATCTCGTATCGCGAGAACAGCAAATACACAGATGTGCCGTGACATCAATATGATTGAGACGCACTGCACTATATTGCAGCAGCATGTTTGACCGTAGCTGAACAATACAACAGGACGCTGCACGCCATCTGACGGTGTTGTCTTACGTTACCGACTTCATTTCATAAGTTGCGATATCATTGTTTTAGCGGGATCAACAATGTACCCTTTTGACTAACATGAGCGTATTTGGTTAGTTTTGTTTTATATATAACAACATAATTATATGCTACGTTTCGCATATATTCATATATATATATATATATATATATATATATATATATATATATATATATATATATATATATATATATATATATATATATATATATATATATTATGAGGGTTTGGAAACATAGAGAAGGTTGTTGGCCGTTGAGTGCTGCCCTCTGCCTCCCAACTTCGGAGGAATATGTTGTTGTTATAGGGTACGCAAGTGGTACCCGTTTCTAGCCTATTTTAAACGAGCGTATTCACAGTCATAATTACTCCCATACGCAGACAATTTAAAAATAATAGCTTATCTGCATTATAGTTCGCACTTTTAATGAGTTTTTGTTGGGTAAAAACCTTTAACACTTACAACGGAGGTTTCTGTTGTGATAATTACGCCTGTATGCAAAAGAAGACACAGCTCGTTCAAGTCGTTGAATACCGGATTATGAATTAAAATGGCAAAATAGCGTATTGGCTTGCCTTGCGACGTCAAATTGTCGAACTGTTAGTCGCCAGGTGTCGCCTGTACTTGTCGTGTCGCCGGTACTATGAACAGAGCAAGATGAGCCAACGACTGTCTCCAGTTAGGTGTCACCATCGAGCAGGGACGTATTATGACAGGCGCAATTTAGGTGTATGTCCCATGGATCCAACCTTCCGGGACTCAACTCTAGTGAGACACAAATATCCTCCGAAAGCCTAGGCCAGGGCTAGAGTTCTCTGGACTGGGCCCATTCGAGCTAAACACAATTCCAAGACCAGTGGCAGTGGTTCCGGGGTCCCACTCATGGGAAAACAATTTAATTCGTGTGAGTAATTATTACCATGGTCCTAAGTTCCCGGGGAATCACCCAAACGAACAACATATGTGCGATGGATATATAACGACAAACTGTGCAAAACTTACATGAGACTATTTTTAATCGGGATTTCCACAGCCATAGTTTATAGATCCTCTATGTCCATAGCTCGTCAACAAACCCGACATTCAAAGCACCGCCTTTTGTGGCTTTCTCAGTGAAACGTAATCAATTATTGTCGAAAAGAAAACTTTCATCAGAACATCACAGCACTCCACTGACATCAGAGAAATTAAGTACATCGTTATATTCCCTATTGTTACGGGCAACACATTTGTGATCCGTTTCAGCAGTGAAAATGCATTGTATAGAATTATACACCATCAAACAACTCGAGGAAGAGTCACGGCATGATTTCAACATTCAACATTCGGAAATGTGGACAACATATTCTGATTTCTGCGAATTGACATGTGTAGTTCTTTGTCGGCTTTTTTGTCGGCGTCACGCGCCTGTTTCTTGCTCGCGTTCTACAACGAAGGTACGTACTACACAAGGCCATCCACCAGGAGTGGTCCAGGTTCTGCCAAAGGTAAGTTAGAACTTCAAATGTTCAGTAGCACCACTTAATTCTTCCTCATCGACACGCTTCAGTAGAACCAAACAATCAATTCATCTGTCTGCTGCTGCTGCTGCTGCTGCTGCTGCTGCTGCTGCTGATGATGATGATGATGATGATGATGATGATGGTTATGATTAAGGTGATGAGAATAGTGTCCAGTTTGAAATTGTAAAGAGCTTTTATGTAAGTTCAAAGGTAAGTACATTTTGATGAGCTTCGTGTGTTTCGCTGCTAGAAATGACGCGAAGCGGAATGGTTTCATCGCCACTCTAACAAGAAGCTAGGATTATCATTTTGTCATCATAGCTTACTGTAATTTTGTCGAGACATACTTTTTTGGTTCGTCTTCTCCCATGATGCAGCACACGCATTTAAATGTGCTTCATTGCGCCAAGTGTGTTGCTAATAAACCAGCCTCTCCTAACGACCACTGACCACATTGTCATCCCTAGTGGGTGCCTTCAGTGTTTCTTTGTATTGTTTATTGTGTCCTCTGCAAAATCTGGCCCCTTTTGATAACTCATAGGAGAAAACCTCACCTTGTGCACAATCGTCATGTTTGCATGGGGATGCCATTCGTCGGAGTTGTACTGTCCGAGATGTAAGAGTAAGACTCAAATGAACCTCCTGTGTTGAGGGAAACCTGAAGTTACGAAAACATACGAAAAAAGTAGTTTATGTATTTCTTAATTAAAAGCTTTGGCACACGGGGAGATAACTGAACAACATCATCTCGCTTTCGCTTTAAAACGCTGCTCGATCTCGCTTTAAAACGCTGTTCTAACCTAGAGAGAGGCTTGTTTTACTCGATGGATCAAACAACGGGAACTTGTGTCTAGTTATTTTATAGTTTTTGCATTATCTTGACAATCATAAAAAAGCAAATGCTTGTCATTGATGCGGTCAACTAATTAAACATTTATAATTAGGCCCATGTAACAGAAATAATAGTAATATCGTAGAGTTTACCAAATAAAGTTATAGGAAGTCTACAAGTCATTTTCGGTTGGTCATAAGACGGATGGCTGCATAGCGAAAACGGTGAGACTATAATGCTAGTTCTCCACTAATGCAGTTAATTAACCCTGCAAAACACATTACTTTAATTGTTTATTTTTTATTATATAAGGAGCATAAGTGTAACTAACGATTATAACGTAATAATTATACTATTTGAATGTGCGCCATCACAATAAAAACATAACATTCAGTGAACTTTGTAACATTTACATACCTCTGCAATAGTTGTTTCGCGTTCTTCTGTAACTATAATCCAGAGTAAACAAAACTCTCATGTGTTAGTCACATTTTATCAATCGTATTGTTTTTCTTGTGCTTGAGATCTTCCAAAAATAGCACGTGACGATTCAGATACGTTTTCTCGATACCCGGTAACTCCCTAAAAATCCCGTACAACATAGTAATGTACAGGAAATGATTGCATAAATTATATACAACACTGACAGAGATACCCTTGTTGAAACCCAAAATATACTAATCCTGGACCCGTACGCCCTGGTAAATATACAAGCAAGCGTACGTGTACGACAAGCAGATGTTTGCCATTTGTAATCATATCGGTTAAGTATTTCACATATTATGCACCCACGATATGAGCAACACTATCATTGCCTGTGTTAGCAAACAGTTGTAAAAGTTTGATAAGCAATACACTTTACCCTTTGCAAAAGATAGCGTACACGTAATTATAAACTTTTTGCGTTTTATTGTTACAGAACCACGACGTTATGATACCAGTATATAGTATTCTTAATGTAAGACAACCTCTGAACCAGCTACTAACGTGACAGCTGAATTTATCACAACACGTCACTCAGGACGTAACTGTAAACAACTATCCGTGCTGAACACGTGCCCGTGTTTACAAATATAAGTGTCCTGTGTGCCGGTAGAGGCGCCACTGAGTAGTCGATGTTTTGACGTCACGTAGTATTAAAGGACTTCCCGTGGAAAGTGGTTCGTGCGAGAAAGTATTGTACGTGTGACGATACACCATTTGAGTGATTCTACTAATTTATAACATATATAGCAAGCTTTGTGCATTAGTAAGGCAACGGTGAATATTGTGTATCGATTTTACGACGCATCTGACTACGAGAATGTCATAAATGTCTCCGTTCATGGGGTGGATTCTGCCAATGTTTGTCGTATCAAGATGGTGGTGCGTCTTGTTTATCGTGGCGATAAACCGGCCAGAAATCGACGCCAGCAACGAATATCGTCCATATCTCTACTCGGCGATTGTGAACATCACCTACAAAGACCCCAAGACGGGAGAGTTGGCTTCGGAGAGGAAGGACATTGGCAGATACGGCACGGCGAGCCGTCGAGACCCCGAGTGGGGCTGGGTGGTTCACGTTCGGTCGGCGGACAACAAGACCGACGGCTGTCAGCCTCCCGTCAATGTGCCGTCTGTCAGATGGGTAGCTCTCATCCAGCGCGGCTCGTGCAAGTTCCACGAGAAGATATACAACGCAGCTATCGTCAGAAACGCTTCGGCTGTTGTGATTTATAACAACAAACAAGAAGTGGAACTATTAACAATGGAACATAAAGGTAAGGTTGGTGAACCCTGGGTAAATGTCGTAATCTTAGAATATACAACATAGGCTTTTGCTATTGGTCCGAACCCAGATGTACGTTAAAGTAGCCATAGCTCCGGAACTACATCTGTGCATGTGCAGTGGGAACCTATTTGTATAATTAACAGTGCCTCCTAAGGGTCACAATGATTCTAGCTCCGACAAAGTACCAGATGCCGAACGAATCTACGATTATACTTATAGCTCTGGCATTGACTAACTGTCAGATGGCATATATGATTATATACCTAATTTTTAATGCTGATATTATAAATTATGTAAGATTTGTGTCTTTGATTCGCTTAGATGCCCTGCTGCACACATTGTCCAATGTCTGCACGTGCCGTCGTGTCAGTTGAACTTTTGTCCCGTTTGTTACTTTATACGCACATACAAACTTCTAAATAAAAAGCATCACCGACAGCAACTTTCCGCCACATGACCGTTACATGTACCATCAACTTATCGAAATGAAGACAGCTGCCAGCAAGCACATGTATGCAACGCCATATATGTGTTCACACTTACTGCACATACAATGGGGAACAGTGCTGGACGAATAGCTGAGAAGTTACGGGTCCGGAGTCATAGCCATTTCATACAATATACTTTCAGCTCTACTGTAATATAAACAGTAATAAATAATAGTAATCTTGAACATTTATATAGCACCATATAAAATCCTTTCAGAGGCAAGCAGTGAGCCATAAAAACAGTATATATGCCACACACATGTTACAGCACATATACATGCTAGCATTTAAAATATCTGAAAAACAGTAAACGATAAAATCTGTAGCCAAGTTTGCAGATTATTCTGGCAAACAGATCAGAATGGCAGGATCAGTACAGTCTAGGACCAATTCAAGGTGCACAGTAATCCATGTATCCATGCACACTAATTGATAATTAACATTGAACAGTTTTAACATGATCTTTTATAGACAGGTTTTTGTTTCGCATAGATTCTACCAACAATTGTGTAATTTTCTCATTTATGTAGAGAACGAATGATGAAAATGAAGAATTTCAGACTCACACATTCAGGACTATGTAAACAGATGCATGATGACCATGGATGACATTGACGATCGATTATTAAACTTTAGCCAGATACTCTTGTAACCATCTGATGTCAGTCATTGGTTCAAAAGTTGTTCCATGGATTTTTGGTTTCATGTGGAATTAATGCATGTATTAATTCCAGACAAATTGTCCATAGGATCTAATGAGCTCAACTAAACATTCAGTGCAACTGTCTTCAACTTGTAAACACCTCTTAGTGTCAACAAATGAAGAATGATAACAGGACATGGGACTGTGTATTGACATTCTTACACTGCTGCCAAATGACAAAGTCCATCCAACTGATCACAAGTAGCTGCAGAATGGCAGATGACACAGGTTGACAAAACCTAGCAGATGTAAACAAACAAGTATTTGTCCAATATTAGAACTATTTTTTATCTACGATCTATTCTGTAATACATGCTCATGAATTGATATAGCTCCAGTAAGTGGGCCAGTTATGCCTGGGCTCAGCCGAAATTTTCTAAGTTGTAAATCTGCAAAATATTCATTACTTTTGTAATGCACCTTCACTTGTCAGTTACGACTTAGTCATATTTATGGTGTAAGTATATTAATCTTCTTAAAAAGCATAAATAATGTCAACCACAACTGATCCTTTGTGGGTCTACATTATTGTATAAGTACTAAGTATGTAAGTACATATGTAATGTTTTGTAGTGCTATGATTTTTTTGATATTTTATTTTTGGATATGATCCAACTGAACTGTAATGATAGACACAATAATTCCACCCAAGCCAGTTGTGTAGAGGCTATTCCAATAATAATAATTTTTAGTTTAGCACATTATATCCTATGGACACTTCCCAATATCATTGGGATATGGTGTTCACGAGTTATGTTCTCGCCATAATTATAAACCTGCATTCATGACATGTTGTACTATAGTTTTACCTAGAGACTTGTCCACCCGTATTTTGGGCAGATAGTTTTGGTTGGGTAAAAGTTACATAAATAAAAATTGAGTATCAGAAATGAAAGCATCTTTATTATTCACTCTGTGAACATACAAGTACACAAACACATCCACCACGCCATTTGGAATTTTATCTCACCTACATAAAACCTTTGGGCCGGTGTCAGATAGAATATTGACCCGCGTAGAAAAGTGACCCGGGGGTCAAAATACTATAATAGAAAATTGACCCGCCCTATGGAAAAGTGACCCGCCCCTTGTTTCTTCATGGATTTATTTTTTTTGGATGTATTTGAGTATTAATTACATTGAAGGTAATGTTTTGTTTATATTTATACAACATTGCACTTTGATACATTAATAATATTATTGTTATGCCATAATACTTTTTTCCAGTGAAAGATCTCCTTTTCAAACTGGCAATGCTCAGTTGGCATATTTTTTTGACACTTGCACCAACAACACCAGTGTTTTATTTTGTGTCCAATTTCATGGACAATATTTTGCTTGGGCCACATTCTGCTAACTGCCTTAGGCAAATGAGGTGGGGGGGGGTCATATTTCTATGGTATAGTATATTGACCCGGAGCTCATAATAGTCAATGTTATAAAAAATATTTGGCAATTTATAAGGTTATGTGATGGTGTATGATTCATACAAGCATCATAGTAAATATCCATTTGATAATTACCGAATAAATGTTTTGCAGTGGGGGGGGGTCATATTTCTATGGTATAGTATATTGACCCGGGTCAATATACTATACCATAGAAATGTGACCCCCCCCCACCCAAAAAAAACTGGTTGGTATTACCAAGTAGACATTTCTCTGTGAAGTTTGTATAATAAATCTACAAGCCCGTAAACATCCAAATAGGCAAATTTTTATAGTTTTCTATGTATAACAAGCCACGGGTCAATATACTATACCATAGAAATGTGACCCCCCACCCCCCCAAAAAAACTGGTTGCTATTACCAAGTAGACATTTCTCTGTGAAGTTTGTATAATAAATCTACATTTAATATTATGATTAAAACCATTATTTAAAATATATATCCATAAAATATGGGGCGGGTCATTTTTCTATAGGGCGGGTCATTTTTCTATAACTGAAAATCTATGGAAAAGTGACCCGTGGGTCATTATTCTATATAGAATAGTGACCCGCGGGTCACTTTACCCCCGGGTCAATATTCTATATGACACCGGTTCCATAGAGCGGCATAACTTTACTTGGAACTATGTACACTGTATACTGGTTATAGCTAACAGCAACTAGTCAATGTAGCGTATGGTCAGTTTTAAGAGACCAATTTAACATCCACGTAATCGGTGTAGAATTTACCTAATTAGGTCAAGGTGGGGAATCCCTGCATTTTTCTGTATCTGGACACCCTTTCTCTCCTAAGTTGCTGCCTTTGTCGTTCATATACCAAATGCCAAGCTATGATGAATGTAAAGGATATCCAGTGTAAACATAAAATAGTTATATTGAGAGTATAGCATCAGTAAGCTTGGGGAACATCCCGTAAATATTTCAAGTAGCATATTTTAAAGTTATACCAACTAAATTCATGGTGCAGCTAAGTGCAACTACAGAGCAGACTTATTAAACGCAACCAGCGTAACTTTACAACATTTTAGACTTTCGGCAAGTTATCACTCATGTTGTACACTCCATGAAACTGGCCACTGAGTCACACCAAATTTATTCTTGTAAGTTGCAGTATGTGCCAGCATGTTTCTGTTAATGCCAGATTGTCTTAATTATCAATCTATTGCCTTTCAACACATGCTACTACTGCATTCCTAGTTCCACCGATCATCTCCATGGATCATCTTCATCATATCTCGATCCACCACAGTCTCTCTCTCCCAGCAACTCTTCCAGAACACCTCATTAGGACTGAATGAGTTCTCCAGTGTGTTTCTGAGTGTCAACCAGTCCTCATTCCTCACCCCAGGTCACAGGTTGGGTGACTGGTTGAACCACTGCACTCAGTGCCCAGCTGGTTCTTTGGTCTGTCTTGGGTCTTGGCAGCCACTCAGTAGCTACTAGCTAGCCTGGCTTTGGTGTTTTTGTGGTTGCAGTCTGTGGCTTCCTATAAGTCGATGTAGATCTGTGGATCTACAGTTTGTTTGTTTGAGTAAGTCTGTGGTCACCATTGTTAAACAGCAAAGTACTACAAATACTTTTTGGCACAGCATGGTTTCTGTATATATTTTTAAAGGAAACACAAATCATATACATTACTACTTGATACTACTACTATATGTAATGTGTTAATAGTTATAATTACTGTGTCAAATCAAAATATTTAATAGATTGATTCAATTGCAGTTCAAAATTTGAACAATGCATTTAAAACTGACTCCGCAGTAATGTTGCAAGAAGATTAAGTAAATCAAATGTGGGTCTACTGACTCTACTCTACCTGCAAATGATAATTATGTTGACTGAACTAATGACATTGCCTTGGTTTGCTTTCAGTCGATGACGTTGTTTCGATCTTCATCAAGCAGGCGGACGGCCAGCACATTGCCCAGTTGGTTGACAACGGCACCTACGTGCGCATGTACATCACGTTTGGCTCCCAGCACTCTGCCCACTACCCCTCCATCAACAAGACGTCAGTGCTCTTCGTGTCCATCTCCTTCATTGTCCTCATGATCATCTCCCTCGCCTGGCTCATCTTCTACTACATCCAGCGCTTCCGCTACGCCCACGCCAAGGAGCGCCTCTCAGTGAGTACAGGTCTTGTTCTAGTTGCTACGCCCACGCCAAGGAGCACCTCTCAGTGAGTACAGGTCTTGTTCTAGTTGCTACGCCCACGCCAAGGAGCGCCTCTCAGTGAGTACAGGTCTTGTTCTAGTTGCTACGCCCACGCCAAGGAGAGACTCTCAGTGAGTACAGGTCTTGTTCTAGTTGCTACGCCCACGCCAAGGAGCGCCTCTCAGTGAGTACAGGTCGTGTTCTAGTTGCTACGCCCACGCCAAGGAGCAGCTCTCAGTGAGTACAGGTCTTGTTCTAGTTGCTACGCCCACGCCAAGGAGCGCCTCTCAGTGAGTACAGGTCTTGTTCTAGTTGCTACGCTCACGCCAAGGAGCGCCTCTCAGTGAGTACAGGTCGTGTTCTAGTTGCTACGCCCACGCCAAGGAGCGCCTCTCAGTGAGTACAGGTCTTGTTCTAGTTGCTACGCCCACGCCAAGGAGCGCCTCTCAGTGAGTACAGGTCGTGTTCTAGTTGCTACGCCCACGCCAAGGAGCGCCTCTCAGTGAGTACAGGTCGTGTTCTAGTTGCTACGCCCACGCCAAGGAGCGCCTCTCAGTGAGTACAGGTCTTGTTCTAGTTGCTACGCCCACGCCAAGGAGCGCCTCTCAGTGAGTACAGGTCGTGTTCTAGTTGCTACGCCCACGCCAAGGAGCGCCTCTCAGTGAGTACAGGTCTTGTTCTAGTTGCTACGCCCACGCCAAGGAGCGCCTCTCAGTGAGTACAGGTCGTGTTCTAGTTGCTACGCCCACGCCAAGGAGCGCCTCTCAGTGAGTACAGGTCGTGTTCTAGTTGCTACGCCCACGCCAAGGAGCGCCTCTCAGTGAGTACAGGTCTTGTTCTAGTTGCTACGCCCACGCCAAGGAGCGCCTCTCAGTGAGTACAGGTCGTGTTCTAGTTGCTACGCCCACGCCAAGGAGCGCCTCTCAGTGAGTACAGGTCTTGTTCTAGTTGCTACGCCCACGCCAAGGAGCGCCTCTCAGTGAGTACAGGTCTTGTTCTAGTTGCTACGCCCACGCCAAGGAGAGACTCTCAGTGAGTACAGGTCGTGTTCTAGTTGCTACGCCCACGCCAAGGAGCGCCTCTCAGTGAGTACAGGTCTTGTTCTAGTTGCTACGCCCACGCCAAGGAGCGCCTCTCAGTGAGTACAGGTCGTGTTCTAGTTGCTACGCCCACGCCAAGGAGCGCCTCTCAGTGAGTACAGGTCTTGTTCTAGTTGCTACGCCCACGCCAAGGAGCGGCTCTCAGTGAGTACAGGTCTTGTTCTAGTTGCTACGCCCACGCCAAGGAGCGGCTCTCAGTGAGTACAGGTCGTGTTCTAGTTGCTACGCCCACGCCAAGGAGCGCCTCTCAGTGAGTACAGGTCTTGTTCTAGTTGCTACGCTCACGCCAAGGAGCGCCTCTCAGTGAGTACAGGTCGTGTTCTAGTTGCTACGCCCACGCCAAGGAGCGCCTCTCAGTGAGTACAGGTCTTGTTCTAGTTGCTACGCCCACGCCAAGGAGCGCCTCTCAGTGAGTACAGGTCGTGTTCTAGTTGCTACGCCCACGCCAAGGAGCGCCTCTCAGTGAGTACAGGTCGTGTTCTAGTTGCTACGCCCACGCCAAGGAGCGCCTCTCAGTGAGTACAGGTCTTGTTCTAGTTGCTACGCCCACGCCAAGGAGCGCCTC
Source organism: Oasisia sp. SBJ-2009 (assembly GCA_964017155.1). Classification (NCBI taxonomy): domain Eukaryota; kingdom Metazoa; phylum Annelida; class Polychaeta; order Sabellida; family Siboglinidae; genus Oasisia; species Oasisia sp. SBJ-2009. Next base: position 36,284,377 of record OZ024860.1, read on the forward strand.
TCAGTGAGTACAGGTCGTGTTCTAGTTGCTACGCCCACGCCAAGGAGCGCCTCTCAGTGAGTACAGGTCTTGTTCTAGTTGCTACGCCCACGCCAAGGAGCGCCTCTCAGTGAGTACAGGTCGTGTTCTAGTTGCTACGCCCACGCCAAGGAGCGCCTCTCAGTGAGTACAGGTCGTGTTCTAGTTGCTACGCCCACGCCAAGGAGCGCCTCTCAGTGAGTACAGGTCTTGTTCTAGTTGCTACGCCCACGCCAAGGAGCGCCTCTCAGTGAGTACAGGTCGTGTTCTAGTTGCTACGCCCACGCCAAGGAGCGCCTCTCAGTGAGTACAGGTCTTGTTCTAGTTGCTACGCCCACGCCAAGGAGCGCCTCTCAGTGAGTACAGGTCTTGTTCTAGTTGCTACGCCCACGCCAAGGAGAGACTCTCAGTGAGTACAGGTCGTGTTCTAGTTGCTACGCCCACGCCAAGGAGCGCCTCTCAGTGAGTACAGGTCTTGTTCTAGTTGCTACGCCCACGCCAAGGAGCGCCTCTCAGTGAGTACAGGTCGTGTTCTAGTTGCTACGCCCACGCCAAGGAGCGCCTCTCAGTGAGTACAGGTCTTGTTCTAGTTGCTACGCCCACGCCAAGGAGCGCCTCTCAGTGAGTACAGGTCTTGTTCTAGTTGCTACGCCCACGCCAAGGAGCGGCTCTCAGTGAGTACAGGTCGTGTTCTAGTTGCTACGCCCACGCCAAGGAGCGGCTCTCAGTGAGTACAGGTCTTGTTCTAGTTGCTACGCCCACGCCAAGGAGCGGCTCTCAGTGAGTACAGGTCTTGTTCTAGTTGCTACGCCCACGCCAAGGAGCGCCTCTCAGTGAGTACAGGTCTTGTTCTAGTTGCTACGCCCACGCCAAGGAGCGGCTCTCAGTGAGTACAGGTCGTGTTCTAGTTGCTACGCCCACGCCAAGGAGCGCCTCTCAGTGAGTACAGGTCTTGTTCTAGTTGCTACGCCCACGCCAAGGAGCGGCTCTCAGTGAGTACAGGTCGTGTTCTAGTTGCTACGCCCACGCCAAGGAGCGCCTCTCAGTGAGTACAGGTCGTGTTCTAGTTGCTACGCCCACGCCAAGGAGCGCCTCTCAGTGAGTACAGGTCTTGTTCTAGTTGCTACGCCCACGCCAAGGAGCGCCTCTCAGTGAGTACAGGTCGTGTTCTAGTTGCTACGCCCACGCCAAGGAGCGCCTCTCAGTGAGTACAGGTCGTGTTCTAGTTGCTACGCCCACGCCAAGGCTTTATGCAGGACCAAATGTTTGCCAGTAACACATAATTTAGTGGACGCATGGATGTTAACTGTTTTAAAGCCAATTTACAAAATACAAACTGTAAAATGTGTCTGATAACCTGAAATGGACTACAAACACACACATGGACACCATTTACACTCCTTTGGTTTTGGGACATCTTTTTTTGCTCATTAATTTTTTGCCCGTCCACCCATATTTCTACCCGTCCACAATGGTTTTTACCCATCCAAATGATGGGTGGATGGGTCTCTGCATACAGCTGTGAGTACAGGTCTTGTTCTAGTTGCTATGCTCATGCCAAGGAGCAAGTCTTAGTGAGTGCAAGTCTTGTTCTAGTTGTTTCTAGGACTCAGCAGGGTTCTATTAACTGACTAGTCTGTATATGCTGTGGTTACTAAGTTGTGATCTTATAATGCCTCGTTGAACTAGTCAGTCTTTTTCAAAAAAAATTTGCCAAGCCGACATTTCTGTGATGGCAGAAAGGGTGTTCATTCTTTGTTATCCTCAGTGGTTCTTTTACGTCCCAAACTGAGACGGGATCGACTTTGTGTGATTCTCTGATTCACGAGGGAATCACAGTGCCCTATGTTGAGAGCCAGGTTTTTACACCAAATATACTGTTCATTGAACATGGGCCACTGACATGCCAGGCAGATGTGCTAACCACTGCACTGTGTGCGTATCTCAGAAAACTTCCCACATAATTCAAAATACAGCCAGTATAGGGAACCATAGCGCTAAGATTTGTTTTAACTCATAAACCCAATATTGTTCTTTAAAATTAAATCATTAACAATGATCTTGCATAGTTAAGAGCTGCCAATGCCAAGACTTGGCAAAGGGACACCTTGGTTGGTGTTCTTCTTCCAGTAAATGACCTCGGTCAACTTGCTGACCATTATTGTCATTGGTTTTTTGAGTTGTCCTCTAGAATTACTGAGTCCACTACCGGTTAGGCGGTTACACATTTACTGTGTGGGATCTTTTACTTCCCCTGGCATAGACACCAGATAGAAGGGACCACCGGCTTTTAGTGTCTCTTCCGAAAGACACAGCAAATGTGGCATTTCGAAATCGCCTAAGCTTCAAAATGGCGTTAGACAGTCAGAACTGAACCACCGTTCCCTTGATTGACAGTCTGGCGCTCTACCACGGGACCACCATTTCAAGGGCGGGGTAATACGCCCATGAAATGCAATACACCCATGGCACTTGTGTCACATATTATGTTTTTCAAGTGCTGCCATATCCCACTTTCTTCTGACAAGAGCATTAATGTGCATGTTCAAAAGAAAGTATGGAAATCAACATTTTGTATTTTTCTTGGTTTTTATGTTAAAATAAGAACATTGATGCCATTGCCAGCTGCCATGAGACAGATGTAAAATGTATCATCCATCACTGACAAGTTATATTTTCTTTAGTAAATACTACACATGATGGATGCAACATGTGTGCACCATAAAGCAACAGTCTCTGTTCAGCCAGTATTCCTAAATGAACATTCTATTTCCAGAGCACGCAATTGACAAAGATTTTGTAGTGACATAAAACTGAATCCAAACTGATCTCATCAATTATCAGTGTTATATGAAATGCTGGATGACACCAACACAATGAACTGTAATCAGTTCTCTGTTGTGTTTTTGTGGTGTTAAATTATTAGTGACTGAAAACCATGTAAAATGCCTACTGCCAGAGTATATTTCTAAAGCTGCCTTAGAAACCTTAGACTGTTTAAAGTGACAAAGAAGATGATGTGTGCTGCGCATCTGGTCTGTATTTTACATGTACTGGGCACATGATAAAGACAGCAGTGTTAGAAATCAATATCTTTGTGAACATTGTGCCCTGTCACTGTGTACTGGTTATACCTGAGCCAGAGTGAATGAAGAAGTTGCATGGGCAGACACAGTGATGTGGCAGGACTGTGCTTGGTTAGTTCTGTGTGCCATTTCTACCTGCTCTCCTGTGCGACAGCGGTTCCACAGCATGTTTGAATGGCTGTGTGTTCCTCTCGATGTAATGTTGTGATGGAAGGCACCGTCTGACAGAGGCACAGCTAGAAACAGCTGAGGTCTTCCCCCAACCCCAGAGCACTACGGCTGCACAGTTATGATGGTGATAGTGAAAATATGTTGATTGTTACCAATATAGGGATGTCCTGACAATATAGGGGTGTCCTGACAATATAGGGGTGTCCTGACAATATAGGGGTGTCCTGACAATGTATAAATTGTAAACACAACACTCATTTCACATTCTGAAAGGCCACTATTCCTTGTGTACTTATTCAGTGTGCAGGTTTTATGGAGAAGCTCATACTCAGATCCCTCTGATAGTGTCACAGTAGGGTTGTGTGGATCAGCAGTAACCACAGTTACAGGCAGTGATAGTGGCTAGCTGCTTAACAGTGTAACATTGTGTACTCAGACACCTGCTTGTGTTTATTACGTACAGTGTGTTTAGCAGTATTTACTTTTTACATGTCATGTCATGTATAGTTTGGTCATAAGAAGCAGTTATCTTATGCTGGTATACCGGTATGTCAATAAGCTTTTTTTAGCAAAGTTTAATTACCTTAGGCAGATGTTGAGTGCAACTGTGCAAGCACCAAAGTGCACTAAATGAATCAAGGTATGCTGTAGTACAAATTGTCATGCTTCGGCCCATCTAAACATTGAGTATACACAGATACAGTTGTCATTTACTACCTTCCAGTGGGCCCTGTTGAAGGTGTTTCCGCAGCAGTAGAGCCAGTTAACCAACCACCCACAGCACTAAGTGCTATCTTGCTTATTCCAGCTGAATTATTGATAAGTAATCACAACCTTGGTGATTTAGCAGTCACCTCATTCGTGTTAAATAAATGTTTCTCTCTGGTTATCTGTCAGACGTTGATTATGACCACTTGTTGCTACCCCTGTCAGATGTCATGTTTATGACCACTTGTTGCTACCCCTGTCAGATGTCATGTTTATGACCACTTGTTGCTACCCCTGTCAGATGTCATGTTTACGATCATTTGTTGCTACCCCTGTCAGATGTCATGTTTATGATCATTTGTTGCTACCCCTGTCAGATGTCATGTTTATGATCATTTGTTGCTACCCCTGTCAGATGTCATGTTTATGATCACTTGTTGCAGGATCTTTCCACAAAGTGTTTCTGTATGGCAACTCAAATTTGCAACTTCAGAAAACTAAATAAATAAAGTCCAGAGTGACAACTAAATAAAGCTGTAAGGTTACTTTGTGTGTAATAGTACATGTAGTGACAAATAAACGTTATAGAGTGGCAAATTGGTCAGATTTAATAATCACATAGTATTGAGTAATACTAGTATAGGAACTATAGAGTGGCAAGTAAACAAAAGGGAAACAGCGCCTGTCAGTTGGCACTGATTTGTACTTTGCCCATGAGGTACTGTGCACGACAGCTATTTTTATGGTTGGCACACGAGGCAGTGCTGGTGCTTCAACTTATAGTATACACAGTTCCAAAGAACTTAGGAAGGATTCCAACTGATTCACATAATTAGACAGTAGCAACCTAACATTCTAATACTTTCAAATAAATTGTATGATCACTGGAAGATGATGCAAATTTGGCTTTAAAAGGGAGCTACATGATGATCAGTGAGTGACAAATTGCTCTCTGGATTTAAAGTGAAATAATAGCTGTCATAAAATTCTATTATGTATTCAGACACCAAAATCAATAACACTTTCAACTGCCCAAATATTATGATACAAACATATATATATATATATATATATATATATATATATATATATATATATATATATATTAAATCTAGTCACTATAAACTGCACATAAATACAGACTTACAGAATAATATGTGAACTACAGTCATACATAAAAAATGTATGTGTTTAAAACTGATATGTGTTAGAGCTCACCTCCCTGGCAGACTTGTATGTGTGTATACTGTATACTGCAGTATTCTGTATGAACTGTTCATCAATTCAGACTCCGATATTAATCATTTATGTGACCTACTATCATACAGAAAAAAATGTTTCATTTTGTGTATTTTAGGCAGACTGCTAAGTGCAGTATTTCCATAGATTCCTGAGTAGCTGTGCACTCAGATCTTCTTTTTCCCTTCCTGGAATGTGGATGATTTCTGTGAAGCGAAATGCCGCGCAACTGATGTAGTGTATTTGTGGTCACACAGCAGGCAGCCTGGTGGCATTCAATGACATTCAGCAATCTGACAAGAGTGGCATTTGGCGAGTGAACTGGATAGTTAATACAGGTATCTAGCACCAAATCACGGAGCTATTAAAGCTGGAAAGTAGCAATCCAACACTGGTGTAGATTGTGCGAGGTGCCTGGTTTCACTGCCATACAGCACCTGGTAGTTTTTTAAGGCTGTTTAGTTGTGTGTGGCTGGGACTGGGTCTGACCTTTACCTCAGCTGTAGTGGTCCAGTCAGTCACAGGGCAGTCTCCCCAGGCAGTGTAGGGTGATGACAGCGTGTAGTTGCTGTGTAATTGTAATTGTATTGATGTCTTCAGACACTACGCTGTGTTGTTCTCTGTGAGTGTGACCAGGGCTTTATGCAGGATAAAATTATTGCCAGTCACATGTTTTGGTGGACGCATGGATGTTAACTGTTAAGCTAGTTTACAAACTTTCAAATTGTTCCTGATGACCTGAAAACACACATATGACACCATTTACACTCACTTTCAAGGCATAACTAAAAATATCTATGGTTTTGGAAGATCTATTCTTTTTTTGTTTTGTTTTTTTGTTCCTTCATTTTTTTTACCCGTCCACCATATTTCTACCTGTCCATATTCGTTTTTACCCGTCCAGATGGGTACACTTGATTCTGATGACAGGTGCATCTGTCTAGTTCTTCATGGATACATTTCCACCCCTAGACATTGTCACACTACACACTGTCTTGTGGCTAATATTAATGCTACACATACAATCTGGATTGTTATAATGTTGAACCTGTAATTCGTATGACATGGAGAATGTGCACAAGTTACATGCAGTGACTGTTTGTTTGCAGAAACGTCTCATGCATGCAGCCAAGAAGGCCGTCAGCAAGATGCCAGTGAGGACCGTCAAACACGGTGACAAGGTGGGTCTTCTACAGTTCTGTCTCCTCCTCCCTCGCCCTCTAGTATAGGGATCACAGCAACTTCATTGGTTCCCATTCTCTGTGAGTTGTTTCTGGCCATGTAATGTTATCTTCTGTCAGTCTCTGTTTCTTTCCCAATGTCAGCTGTGGATTGTGGATCTAAGCCTTCTCAAGATCTCTCAGTTGTTTGAATGAGATGGAATAATGAGTTGGTAGACGGCTTGGAGTAGGCAGCCATATGCTTTAGCTCTTAATGGAAAACTCTCTCATCTGGACTTGAACCTGCTGGTTGTAGACACTTGAACCAGCTGGTTGTAGAGACTTGAACCTGCTGGTTGTAGAGACTTGAACCAGCTGGTTGTAGACACTTGAACCTGCTGGTTGTAGACACTTGAACCAGCTGGTTGTAGAGACTTGAACCTGCTGGTTGTAGAGACTTGAACCTGCTGGTTGTAGAGACTTGAACCAGCTGGTTGTAGAGACTTGAACCAGCTGGTTGTAGAGACTTGAACCAGCTGGTTGTAGAGACTTGAACCTGCTGGTTGTAGACACTTGAACCAGCTGGTTGTAGAGACTTGAACCTGCTGGTTGTAGAGACTTGAACCTGCTGGTTGTAGACACTTGAACCAGCTGGTTGTAGAGACTTGAACCTGCTGGTTGTAGAGACTTGAACCTGCTGGTTGTAGACACTTGAACCTGCTGGTTGTAGACACTTGAACCAGCTGGTTGTAGACACTTGAACCTGCTGGTTGTAGACACTTGAACCTGCTGGTTGTAAACACTTAAACCTGCTGGTTGTAGACACTTGAACCTGCTGGTTGTAGACACTTGAACCTGCTGGTTGTAGACACTTGAACCAGCTGGTTGTAGACACTTGAACCTGCTGGTTGTAGACACTTGAACCTGCTGGTTGTAAACACTTAAACCTGCTGGTTGTAGACACTTGAACCTGCTGGTTGTAGACACTTGAACCTGCTGGTTGTAGACACTTGAACCTGCTGGTTGGAGACACTTGAACCTGCTGGTTGGAGACACTTGAACCTGCTGGTTGTAGACACTTAAACCTGCTGGTTGTAGACACTTGAACCTGCTGGTTGTAGACACTTGAACCTGCTGGTTGTAGACACTTGAACCAGCTGGTTGTAGACACTTGAACCTGCTGGTTGTAGACACTTGAACCTGCTGGTTGTAGACACTTGAACCTGCTGGTTGTAGAGACTTCAACCTGCTGGTTGTAGACACTTGAACCTGCTGGTTGTAAACACTTAAACCTGCTGGTTGTAGACACTTGAACCTGCTGGTTGTAGACACTTGAACCTGCTGGTTGTAGACACTTGAACCAGCTGGTTGTAGACACTTGAACCTGCTGGTTGTAGACACTTGAACCTGCTGGTTGTAGACACTTAAACCTGCTGGTTGTAGACACTTGAACCAGCTGGTTGTAGAGACTTGAACCTGCTGGTTGTAGAGACTTGAACCTGCTGGTTGTAGACACTTGAACCTGCTGGTTGTAGACACTTCAACCTGCTGGTTGTAGACACTTTAACCTGCTGGTTGTAGACACTTGAACCTGCTGGTTGTAAACACTTAAACATGCTGGTTGTAGACACTTGAACCAGCTGGTTGTAGACACTTGAACTTGCTGGTTGTAGAGACTTGAACCTGCTGGTTGTAGAGACTTGAACCTGCTGGTTGTAGAGACTTGAACCTGCTGGTTGTAGAGACTTGAACCTGCTGGTTGTAGAGACTTGAACCGGCTGGTTGTAGAGACTTGAACCTGCTGGTTGTAGACACTTGAACCTGCTGGTTGTATACACTTGAACCTGCTGGTTGTAGACACTTGAACCTGCTGGTTGTAGACACTTGAACCTGCTGGTTGTAGACACTTGAACCTGCTGGTTGTAGACACTTGAACCTGCTGGTTGTAGACACTTGAACCTGCTGGTTGTAGACACTTGAACCTGCTGGTTGTAGACACTTGAACCTGCTGGTTGTAGACACTTGAACCTGCTGGTTGTAGACACTTGAACCTGCTGGTTGTAGACACTTGAACATGCTGGTTGTAGACACTTGAACCTGCTGGTTGTAGAGACTTGAACATGCTGGTTGTAGACACTTGAACCTGCTGGTTGTAGAGACTTGAACCTGCTAGCTGTAGATGCTTGAACCTGCTAGCTTTGGACACATTTGTTCAGGTCTGTGTCTCCACAAGTGGCCAGTGGCCATCTCTGGGGATTAGCTGTGATGGGCTGGCCCTGTGTCCAGGGATTCAGATGCTGGTGCACTTGTGATGAGGAGACTAGACTTAGCCTGCAGTGATACAAGCCTAGACTGAAGTTGTTAACCACATGTATTGAACTAGAAGCACCATTGAACTAGGCTGGGCAGATGTGCACTCAGTCAGAACTGATGGGTACACTTGATTCTGATGACAGGTGCATATTCTGGTGAATGTCATATCACAGACATATGTAACTACTTGATAGTAAACAGACATACAACACCTGCACAGTGGACCAGATGGAAAGGCACATAGGATATTCTGCAGTTGAGCCAACACTTCTTTACAGTTTTCTAAAAATGTGACTGCTTTATATTTTGTGTTGTCATAAACGATTTAATATTTTAGCAAATTAGGTAGCTTTTAAACTACACAATAAATGAAATCCAAAATTGTACAAAATTCTGTGTAACAATTTTGAAATGTAGGCACCTTGGTTGTGGCACATTGTGCATAAGAAGTGAACTGGAATTAAGAGTGGCCATTGCTACCTGGATAAGTTCACTGAAGGAACAGCCAGTACCAGCTACCAGTACATGCAGTAGTTTATGTTGTCACCCAGGCAAGGTCTGATGTCACTCTTACAATACCTGCAATGTGAAGTAGCAGGTACAGCACATAAACCATTCACTGGGGCAGGTTATGCACTCATGAGAGGGTGGTTTATGCACTCATGAGAGACTCGAAGAAAACCAACTGTACCAAGGTAAATGGTCGAGGTCGAGCTGTAAAAAGCCTCTTTAACTGTGCGTACAAAGAGGGAGAAGTAAGTTGATATGACGTGTCACCTCACTGGATCCACGCTCACACATGACAGTCATTGACCCAAACAGTGCATCCTTTTTGTAACAGTTCACCAGGTGATAATCACACAGGTGAAGGAACGAGGCCAGGTATTAATAGAACCTCACAGGCGGGGGGGGGGGGGGGACATCACAAAGGTGGGGAGACATCACAAAGGCAGTCTTGGGAAGTTCCATTAACCGTTTAGCCCTTGACTGGTCAACAGCAGCCACATGCCTGCAAATTACAAATGACTGCAAACTTTTGCAATGTCCATTAAATGTATATGATGTGCCTACATGACATAGCACACTGATCATGTGCCTACATGACATAGCACACTGATCATGTGCCTACATGACATAGCACACTGATCATGTGCCTACATGACATAGCACATTGATCATGTGCCTACATGACATAGCACACTGATCATGTGCCTACATGACATAGCACACTGATCATGTGCCTACATGACATAGCACACTGATCATGTGCCTACATGACATAGCACACTGATCATGTGCCTACATGACACAGCACACTGATCATGTGCCTACATGACATAGCACACTGATCATGTGCCTACATGACATAGCACACTGATCACATGTCTACAGGATATAGCACACTGATCATGTGCCTACATGACATAGCACACTGATCATGTGCCTACATGACACAGCACACTGATCATGTGCCTACATGACATAGCACACTGATCATGTGCCTACATGACATAGCACACTGATCACATGCCTACATGACATAGCACACTGATCACATGTCTACATGATATAGCACACTGATCATGTGCCTGCATGATATAGCACACTGATATTGTGCCTGCATGACATAGCACACTGATCTTGTGCCTACAGGATATACCACACTGATCTGTCACAAAAGGCAAAAACAGGCTTTACTGTGCTCCACATCTGAGAATGTTTCCCCAGATATTCCCAGAATGATCTGGGTATACTGGTTGCCACAACAAACAGGAATTAATTTTTAAAAACATTTGAAATTGGGCATTGAGTAAAAAAGGTAAGTTGTTATACAACACAGTGTCCAATCGTAAGGATTGCTCAAAGTGAGCACAGCAGACATGTTCAATCAAACATTATCTCGACTTCTCTGGGAAGCATCCAGCCATACTGCAATTAATGCGCAAAGACTGTTCATACAAATATCCACCTATCAGTATTTATAGCCAGGTACTCATGTATAGAGTTGAGTGAACTTGAAGCAATGTAGAGTGAAAAAACTTGCCCAAGGTTTGACATGACAGCACAGGATTTGAACCCAGGGTCTTTTAGTGAAGAATCTGAAGCCATTGCACTGCTGGACTTCTAGTGTTATGTGACTGGTTATAAACTGTCAGTGTTTGGTCACATCTGGGGAAGCTTTATGAGTCATTATGACTCAAGACACTATTTATGTGCCTGCTTTACAATGTCACTGGCAGCAGTGGAGTTGACAATGCTGTTCTTTCACACCTGTAGGACTGGTGCCCAGTGCCAGGCCAAGGCAGTAGAACTACTACAGGTGTATACTAGGTCAGGCCACTTGACTGGGTGCAAACATTCACCAAGCACCACCATTACTTTTGTGTTTAAAAGTATTTGTATTTGAATCTCTCCAGAGTATTTGTATTTAAATACATTTCAGTGTATTTGCCCCCATCTCTGCACCACACATTAAGCTGTGGAAACACTGTACACATATAATGTTTATTTCCGACAATAAGTCCATATATATATATACATCAAATACATAACAAATAAAAAGTAACAACACACTGTACATCAAATACAGTTGTGGAAATGTGTGTAGTTAAAGTGAAATATTAAAATGTTGCCAGTAAATATGTGGCTTGTCATGGACTGATGTGTAGATACACTGTAGATAGAATTTATTCAGCTACATTATATATTACATGCAAATATGTATATAAAGGAAAGGAAACATTATAAGTGTTATATATGTACATATATATTCTGGGGAAGTTGACTGTGATGTCAAGATGTCCATAGACTATTTCTCTCACAGAAACAATGCATCATCATCATCATCATCATCATCATCATCATCATCATCATTTATACTGCAGTATTAAGACAACATGTAAAGATTGCGTTCCTTAGTAACTGACCAAACAAACATATACAATGGATTTCACAATGGCTAATGCTTGGGTTGTTTATGTTTACATTTTATTTGTTTAAAAATAGATTTCACCTCATTTTAAACAGATAAAATGTAAACGTAAACAACCCAAGCATTAGCCATTCCATGGCTGTGTAGAGAGCATGTGTAGTGTGTAGCTGTCTCAGTTATGCAGGTGACATAATGGAACCTGTATGTAAGCCCAAGGCCATCACTTGTCACTTGTTAATGCTACAGATCAGTACCTACTACCACCAGTACCAGCAATTATTGGTTCAGCAAAGACATTAAGGGGTCATCCATAATTATCATCATTTTCACAAGCGTACAAACCGTACGCTGGGGGGAGGGGGTATGACTTGAACGTACGCTTTTTAATGTTGAAAAATAATGGAGAAAAAAAACGAAGTGCCCACTTATCGCTCGCTCATCCTCACACAAGGGAGAGGTAAAGACCGCCAAAACGTGTCTGTGAGTGATACTGTGATGCAAGGACAATTGAGTGAATGAAGTATGAGCACATGATTGTGATGAATTCTGGTCAAATATAATACAAGTTTACATTTAAAAACTACTTCAATTCTTTTAGTTCTGTTAATTGGCATGTTCATGACATGTAATGAATGAATACAATAAACCAAATAAGAAAATTGTGCTCGAATTATTTGTTTGTATGCTAGTGATTCATCAGAATGACGCATTATTGCGAAACATGGCAACTACAAAACTCTGTCATCATTTTCAACATTTACATTTGTACACTTTCAAGGGGGAGGGGGGCCTGGGGGGGTCAGAAAAATTGTATGTTTTGTACACTTGTGAAAATGATGATAATTATGGATGACCCCTAACATAGTCTGTAAAGTCACAGAGACCTTGTTGATATGTTTGTGTGCATGCGTGCATGTATATACGCAAGATAATAAAATGATGTTCTTCTTCTTCCGAATACCGCCTAGCCTCAGCATGCTGAGGATACAGGCGGGCGAACAGGAAAAATCAGAAATATATATATTTTTTTTCATTTTGGGTGCATTGCAATGTATCAGAACCATAATTTGTGCATGTAACAGTAATGCGTGCAAAAGAACTAGTTATATCTAAAAGGTGGAATAATGGAAAGTCTGGATATTGTTCTTAAAGGAATCAAGGCTGTTTTTATTTACAATATGTTGAGGGAGGGAGTTCCAAAGTCGAATGGTATTTGGGAAAAAAGAATACAAGTGGTAGTTACATCTGGAGTGAGGGATAACGTAAGACAAGGAATGTTGCTTTCTAGTGACTGTGTTTAAAGGAATGATATATTTATTTGCAGGTATACCCACTAGGCCATTTGCTATTTTGTATAACATGCATAGTTTTGCGTCTTTTCAGTCTGATAGGGATCTCCATCCTAATGACTGGAGTTTATTAGTAACACTTGATGTATTATGGTGGCGACGTAAAACATATCGAGCTGCCCGGCGTTGGATCATTTCAAGTTATTTATTTGTGTAGCGGTGTAAGGGTCCCAGACAGTACAGCTGTTTTCCAGGATAGGTCTAACAAAGGGTAAGCAAGTAAGCAAGAGTTTTTATTTGGATTGACGAGACTGAGATTTCTGCGGAGGAAGCCTAATGATCTATTTGCTATATGTAGTTTTTGTTGTTTTTTACATAAGGTTTTACCACTTTTATATTATTTTAAACCTGTGGTGACTTATTCTTAATAGTAGTTGAATAATTGCCATGACATTGGATTACCTCTATTAGTTTACCAATAAAATGTTGATCGTTTCGTATTGTTTACAGTGTTCCATTATGTATCATAATGTCACTATCACAGTGCCTGGGATGTGAATTATTCAGAATGATGAGTGAGAGGATTGACCCAGGTTTGTTTATCTTCAGTGTCTGTCAACAAGTCAGTGTAGGTCTGTAGGATTCATGTTGTCATGTCATCAACAATCTGTTAATTGCTGTGAGACATATATGGATGACAGACACAAATTAATAGTGGTAAATAATACAGTTGACACTTACACCCGATCTACGAACTGTTTAATGTCAGGGCATGTTACTGCACAGTAACATGCATAATATAATATGTTCATAGCACTCATTCATTCTAATCTCCCATAGCTCACTAGTGTTATCACTGTCAGCCTGTTGGCTGGTGATTATGATGTTGATTCCTGTCACAAAGTAGTTGCACTTGACATTGGAGGCTGGGTCACATGCAGGTGTCACGCATTGTCATACTTCATGTGACATTTGACCACACTCAGTTTTGGCCGAATGCCAGTGGCATTTCTCTGGCTGTGTTGTTGTTGTGAGAGCAACTACAGCTACACCTGAGCTGTGCCAGCAGACACAGCTCCACTCCCCAGGCCACTGTCACTGGCCACTGGGGAGTACACTGTAGTGTCTCCTGTTGTCTGCCCCTGGCCAGGAACACAATGAAGTCACTCTGGTTCCGTAACAGCCACCCAGGTCAAGTCTTAGGTCAGGTTACATCATAGGTGTCAACCAGGTGTGACAAATGTCTGCAAGACAACATACAGACAGACAGACAGACAGAAAGACAGACAGACAGACAGACAGACAGACAGAAAGAAAGACAGACAGACAGACAGACAGACAGACAGACAGAAAGGCATTGCCATAACACGTGCACAGTGTGCATTTGTACGTTGTACGTGCCCGATGAATAAAACAATGCACCAAATATGGTTATCTCCCAACTTCATCAGTGCAATTATTCCATTAAAAAATGTATCCTAGCAACAGCCCACATACTGTTTTCACTCCCTCGTGGCTGGGTCAATCGTCCTTTTCACATCTATCTCATCCAATTATAAATATCTATAAGGATAGCTTCATACCCCGAAAAGCCCCTGTAATTTGCAAAAATCCATAAGACTTACACGTAAACTGTACAAGTTGACACCTTGGTGTCCAGGTTACATACCATGATGTTGTTTCAGTAGAGTTTATTGCAGATGTTGAGTTAGAATTTGTAGAAGTTTGAGAATAAAACTCCCTGAGTTTCAATGTCACTTACACGTGTATATGGCCAGGGTTTACCTTCGGTGGATAGCAAGTTATTTTGTTAGCAAGCTCATTATGCAGGTGTATAGATATGTGTGTGTATATATTATATATGTTCCCGTCAAGATCATAGTAGTCACAAAATAGAAGCATTTTAGCATCACATATTTCACAATACAATACAATAACACTTTATTGTCCCGAACCGGGAAATTCGTGTTGCAGCGTTCGTCATCATAAAATATAAAATACAGAGTAGAGAAATAAAAATACAAATAAAATCATTATTAAAACAGTATGTGAACATTAATCATAATAAAATACAAAACAAATCTATAATATAATTTTAAAATTAAAGTTATAATTGTAATTGTGTAATAAAAAATAAATAAAATACAAGACGTAGGTTTTACATTAAATATCAATTCTGGTTGTTTTTTATCAGTTACAAAACTTTACAAAAGGTTACTTACAGTTACTGTATTGAAAATTGCCCTGGTCATGATACTGCTTTGACAGACTGTCACACACTGTAATATATAACCAACACTTTGTCTCACAAAATGTCTGTGGTGTGACAAAAGTCTGACCCGGCTTGATCCAGTGGTTTGTTCAACATCACACATGGTATTGTTAAGTTGTAGCAGTAATTTACTTCAGTGAAAGCCATGTGTATAACTGTATATACAGTGTGTGCTTGGTGCTTGACTGGCAACAGTTGGCAAACAAACACATGAATCTGTGGGTTGGTCTGTACTCATTGACCTCTGCTACAACCAGAGCTTTATGCAGGACCAAATTATTGCCAGTCACACATGTTTTGGTGGACACATGGATGTTAACTGTTAAGCCAGTTTACAAACTTTAAAATGTGTCTGATACACACATGTGACACCATTTACACTCACCTTTAAGGCATAACTAACAATATCTATGGTTTTGGAACACCTTTTTTTGCTCCTTCATTTTGTTACCTGTCCACCCATATTTCTACCCGTCAACAACAGTTTTTACCCGTCCAAATGACAGGGTGGACAGGTCTCTGCATAAAGCTATGCTACAACACAAAGAGTGTCTCACTCAGTGTCTCACTCAGTGTGTCACTCAGTGTGTCACTCAGTGTGTCACTCAGTGTGTCACTCAGTGTCTCACTCAGTGTGTCACTCAGTGTGTCACTCAGTGTGTCACTCAGTGTGTCACTCAGTGTGTCACTCAGTGTGTCACTCAGTGCAGTGTGTATTCCTTAGTTGTGATCAAATCCATCCATTGGCATTTAAGAAATGAAACCAGTACGAGAGATCAGTGGTGTAGATTCCACCAGAGGTGAATTTAGGAGATGGCATCAACAGTTAGCTTTGGTGCACCAAAGGCCTGCCAGCAATTATTATGTGCTGCCAATCTCTAAGTCACACTAAATGTCAAAATTGGATGATAAAATACAGCTGGTCTTTCATGACAGTATCATTGATACGGCTGATTTCCAGTAATGATATATAGGCAGAGACAGAACACCAGGACATAAATTGTTATTAAGTTGATAAACATTTGTTGTTTATCGGTTGAAATGTCTAGCAGGTAGTAAACAAATTATGTTATCACTTAGTGCACATGTATATTATATTACAGACATTTAGAGTTGTCCAGATGGATTTGAAAAGACACAAAGTTATAATTCGCCCCAGATAAGGACAACAAACTTGTGTTTAAGCCAGTCTGTTATGATCTTATTATATACTCATTATGTTATTTGACAATCACCAGCTGCAATTTGTACTGACCCATTGACCAAATGTAACAAGACAATTTGAACTGACCCATTGACCAAATGTAACAAGACAATTTGTACTGACCCATTGACCAAATGTAACAAGACAATTTCTACTGACCCATTGACCATATATAACAAGACAATTTCTACTGACCCATTGACCATATGTAACAAGACAATTTCTACTGACCCATTGACCATATATAACAAGACAATTTCTACTGACCCATTGACCATGTGTAACAAGACAATTTCTACTGACCCATTGACCATGTGTAACAAGACAATTTCTACTGACCCATTGACCATGTGTAACAAGACAATTTCTACTGACCCATTGACCATGTGTAACATGACAATTTCTACTGACCCATTGACCATATAACAAGACAATTTATACTGACCCATTGACCATGTGTAACAAGACAATATATACTGACCCATTGACCATGTGTAACAAGACAATTTATACTGACCCATTGACCATGTGTAACAAGACAATTTATACTGACCCATTGATCATATGTAACAAGACAATTTCTACTGACCTATTGATCATATGTAACAAGACCATTTCTACTGACCCATTGACCATATGTAACAAGACGATTTCTCACTGACCCATTGACCATATATAACAAGACCATTTCTACTGACCCATTGACCATGTGTAACAAGACAATTTCTATTGACCCATTGACCATGTGTAACAAGACAATTTCTACTGACCCATTGACCATGTGTAACATGACAATTTCTACTGACCCATTGACCATATGTAACAAGACAATTTATACTGACCCATTGACCATGTGTAACAAGACAATTTCTACAGACCCATTGACCATATGTAACAAGGCAATTTATACTGACCCATTGACCATATAACAAGACAATTTATACTGACCCATTGACCATGTGTAACAAGGCAATTTATACTGACCCATTGACCATATGTAACAAGACAATTTATACTGACCCATTGACCATGTGTAACAAGATAATTTATACTGACCCATTGACCATGTGTAACAAAACAATTTCTACTGACCCATTGACCATGTGTAACAAGACAATTTCTACTGACCCATTGACCCTATGTAACAAGACAATTTTTACTGACCCATTGATCATATGTAACAAGACAATTTATACTGATCCATTGACCATATGTAACAAGGCAATTTATACTGACCCATTGACCCTATGTAAACAAGGCACTTTTTACTGACCCATTGACCATATGTAACAAGGCAATTTATACTGACCCATTGACCATGTGTAACAAGGCAATTTCTATTGGCCCAACAGCCCACCAAAACAATACACTAATTCCTCATCATGTCTCCATGCAAGAGCTCTGTCTGTCTGTCTGTCTGTCTGCCTGCCTGCCTGCCTGCCTGCCTGCCTGCCTGCCTGCCTGCCTGCCTGCCTGCCTGCCTGCCTGCCTGCCTGCCTGCCTGCCTGCCTGCCTGCCTGCCTGCCTGCCTGCCTGCCTGCCTGCCTGCCTGCCTGCCTGCCTGCCTGCCTGCCTGCCTGCCTGCCTGCCTGCCTGCCTGCCTGCCTGCCTGTCTGTGTACTCAAAGTATGGCGTTATCACAGTGCATGACCCCAGGAAAGGCCCATTATCCAGAGTTTGTAAACTTGTGTAACTGCTGTGATGCCAGCCTATCAGAAGGCTGGCTGTAATGATGCATGTTGTGGAGGCAGGGAGATGTGTGCTAGGTAGTTACCAGGGGCCAGGCATGAGGTAGTCAGTGGCAGCACTCACTGTGGTTACCAGGAGGAGCCAGGCATGAGGTAGTCAGTGGCACTCACTGTGGTTACCAGGAGCCAGGCATGAGGTAGTCAGTGGCACTCACTGTGGTTACCAGGAGCCAGGCATGAGGTAGTCAGTGGCACTCGCTGTGGTTACCAGGAGCCAGGCATGAGGTAGTCAGTGGCACTCACTGTGGTTACCAGGAGGAACCAGGCATGAGGTAGTCAGTGGCACTCACTGTGGTTACCAGGAGGAGCCAGGCATGAGGTAGTCAGTGGCACTCACTGTGGTTACAGAATACAACAACTCAGTGTAGTGTGCATTGCCCTCCTGCCAGTCGACACGTCAGTCAGTTTGTTGTGAGTGACCAGGGGCAAATTCAAGAGAACAGAAGAACCCAAGCTTCATAACAGGAGTGCTCAAGAGGAATCAATCCTGGGTCCTTGGGACCATTTCACTAGCTTTATTAAGAGCTCCTAAACCTGCTTTTGCTCTTTAAAGTAGATGTTGCTCCTTATCTCTTGTATACCTGGCACTGTCCACACCAGGAGTACTGGGCAGGGTGTCAGCTAGTACCCATCTCTAATAGGAGACTGTCACATATGCACCACAGACACCCACATACACTTGTAGGTGAGTGTCATTAGTCGGTGGTGTCAGTGACATGTCCCCAGAGACCCCTGACACTGCCTGTCTTACCTTGTCAACTGTGGGTGTACTGTTGCTGATTGGCTGTGGTAATGAGTGTGCATCACATCACATCACCTACAGCACTGCAGCTATACCGCAGCACTGGGCATGGCCTGTGGACACTAATATTATTGTAGATTGGGGAATAATACTGCCATGCCAAGAGCTTTGTAATATTACTTATAAATTTGTTTCTAGTGTAAGTAGCATGTAACTTTAAATTACATGTTTCCCTGTGTATGTCACAGGTATACATTCAAATGACAAACGTAACTAGCACACACAGTGACTGAGTATTCTGGACTTGTGTAATCTGCACATATCTCTGACAGACGGTGTGGATTTTGTTTTATGTAGGTATATTTTGTGACGATATAGGAATAAAAAATCAGTTTACCCAATGAAAAACGTAATACACATGGTTAATATTATAATATTATAAAACTATGGATAGCATTGAGAGATGTTTTTTACTAGCATGTTATGACTGTGCAGCAATATGCTGGCTGCCTCACTGACAGTGGTGTTATCACCTTGGGTACTCAACAGGCGTTTTATAGGTTCTGTTCTCATGATATGGGCAACAGACAGCTCCCTGGTGGACAGTTTCATGAGCTCTACTGCTCACTTACTGGAGCACTCTCATTGGAGCATAGTCACACACCATTTGAATGCATGCTTCATTAGTGTCTAAGCAGTCCCAAAGGCTCTGAAGGGTGATTTACAGCTTGTTATGTGTAGGGTTTAGTGGGAATTAATGTACAAGAATAAATAGTTCTTCCCGCTTCTAAATGTTGGTTAACAAGGATAGTCACAGATGGTTTTATGTGCACGGTCTTGATTCTGTTTGGTTGATGATGGTTGTAAAACATGAAGAACTGGTGTTAGCTGCAGCCTGCAGGCACTAGTGTGTAGTGTGTAGTGTGTAGTGTGTAGTGTGTAGTGTGTAGTACATGCAGTAGTGGCAATAATCCATTCTTTGGCCACATGTGAGCACCATGAGTTCACAGAACACAATACATTAGTGTACTACAGTAGAGCCTTGCTTGATGGTCCCCTCATTAATGCAGCCACTTCACCATTAAGGTCACTCTGGGATAGACACATATTATTTAAGTAACAATACTGTTGTCTAGTCCCAATGATGACATTAAGAAGGAGCCAGTATACATTGCAGTTTCTTAATATTAACCATTTAGTAAAAGAACATTATGTGATTTACTCTTGTCAAAAATATCACACACCCAGCAACGACATGGTTATTTCTGTGTTTTTAACCTTGTGTTTATCCTGTGTCAAAACTAGTAAACCCGGTTAATCCATTTTGGGATGCCCAGTGTAGGAGTGGCCCTGCTGCCCAGCCTGGGTAGTGAGGGGCAGTTGTAGCAACACGGAAGTGTAGACAACTAACTAAGTCTTGGTGCAGCCGCCACTTGGACACATCAGACCTTCTAGGACTTGTAATCTTAATGTTAGCATGGTTGTAACTGGGTTATCTCTTGCTTAGGTAACATACTTCTTGGGTTATCTCTTGCTTAGGTAACATACTTCTTGGGTTATCTCTTGCTTAGGTAACATACTTCTTGGGTTATCTCTTGCTTAGGTAACATACTTCTTGGGTTATCTCTTGCTTAGGTAGCATACTTCTTGGGTTATCTCTTGCTTAGGTAACATACTTCTTGGGTTATCTCTTACTTAGGTAGCATACTTCTTGGGTTATCTCTTGCTTAGGTAACATACTTCTTGGGTTATCTCTTGCTTAGGTAACATACTTCTTGGGTTATCTCTTGCTTAGGTAACATACTTCTTGGGTTATCTCTTGCTTAGGTAACATACTTCTTGGGTTATCTCTTGCTTAGGTAACATACTTCTTGGGTTATCTCTTGCTTAGGTAGCATACTTCTTGGGTTATCTCTTGCTTAGGTAACATACTTCTTGGGTTATCTCTTACTTAGGTAGCATACTTCTTGGGTTATCTCTTGCTTAGGTAACATACTTCTTGGGTTATCTCTTGCTTAGGTAACATACTTCTTGGGTTATCTCTTGCTTAGGTAACATACTTCTTGGGTTATCTCTTGCTTAGGTAACATACTTCTTGGGTTATCTGTTACTTAGGTAACATACTTCTTGGGTTATCTCTTACTTAGGTAACATACTTCTTGGGTTATCTCTTGCTTAGGTAACATACTTCTTGGGTTATCTCTTGCTTAGGTAGCATACTTCTTGGGTTATCTCTTGCTTAGGTAACATACTTCTTGGGTTATCTCTTACTTAGGTAGCATACTTCTTGGGTTATCTCTTGCTTAGGTAACATACTTCTTGGGTTATCTCTTACTTAGGTAACATACTTCTTGGGTTATCTCTTGCTTAGGTAGCATACTTCTTGGGTTATCTCTTACTTAGGTAACATACTTCTTGGGTTATCTCTTGCTTAGGTAGCATACTTCTTGGGTTATCTCTTACTTAGGTAACATACTTCTTGGGTTATCTCTTGCTTAGGTAGCATACTTCTTGGGTTATCTCTTACTTAGGTAACATACTTCTTGGGTTATCTCTTGCTTAGGTAGCATACTTCTTGGGTTATCTCTTGCTTAGGTAACATACTTCTTGGGTTATCTCTTACTTAGGTAACATACTTCTTGGGTTATCTCTTGCTTAGGTAGCATACTTCTTGGGTTATCTCTTACTTAGGTAACATACTTCTTGGGTTATCTCTTGCTTAGGTAGCATACTTCTTGGGTTATCTCTTACTTAGGTAACATACTTATTGGGTTATCTGTTGCTTAGGTAGCATACTTCTTGGGTTATCTCTTGCTTAGGTAACATACTTCTTGGGTTATCTCTTACTTAGGTAACACACTTCTTGGGTTATCTCTTGCTTAGGTAGCATACTTCTTGGGTTATCTCTTGCTTAGGTAACACACTTCTTGGGTTATCTCTTGCTTAGGTAGCATACTTCTTGGGTTATCTCTTGCTTAGGTAGCATACTTCTTGGGTTATCTCGTGCTTAGGTAACATACTTCTTGGGTTATCTCTTGCTTAGGTAACATACTTCTTGGGTTATCTTGTGCTTAGGTAGCATACTTCTTGGGTTATCTCTTGCTTAGGTAGCATACTTCTTGGGTTATCTCGTGCTTAGGTAACATACTTCTTGGGTTATCTCTTGCTTAGGTAACATACTTCTTGGGTTATCTTGTGCTTAGGTAACATACTTCTTGGGTTATCTCTTGCTTAGGTGACATACTTCTTGGGTTATCTTGTGCTTAGGTAACGTACTTCTTGGGTTATCTTGTGCTTAGGTAACATACTTCTTGGGTTATCTTGTGTTTAGGTAACATACTTCTTGGGTTATCTTGTGCTTAGGTGACATACTTCTTGGGTTATCTTGTGCTTAGGTAACTTACTTCTTGGGTTATCTCGTGCTTATGTAACATACTTCTTGGGTTATCTTGTGTGTATGTATTTCTATATAACTTACTTCCTGTTATCAGAAATAACATCCCCTTTTATGACCAGGATATTGTTGCTTGAGTATTACTACTATATTTTCATGAAAGGTCTATCAATAAAATATACATATATTTTTAGAAAATATAAAAATGTATTGTAATGTGAACTTTTATGTAATCTAATCCACCAGTTATTTTTCACTTAATAAATTTGTGAAATGTTTATATACTGTTTATTACATAAGATGTAATATGTTAACTACTATTACTGTTGTTTGTGAAATATATGTAGTTAATAAAGGGTTGACTACTACATGATATGGATCACAGCAATACCAGCATGAGATTAAAGGGTTGACTACTACATGATATGGATCACAGCAATACCATCATGAGATTAAAGGGTTGACTACTACATGATATGGATCACAGCAATACCATCATGAGATTAAAGGGTTGACTACTACATGATATGGATCACAGCAATACCAGCATGAGATTGTCAACATTGTTTTGTTACAGGAAACTGACGTAGACTTCGACCAATGTGCCATCTGTATAGAAGGCTACAAGGCTTCTGAACAGATCCGGATCATGCCTTGCAAGTGAGTAGACCCAGGAGCCAGACATGATCTGTTATTGCAGACAGACAGGCAGGCAGGCCATATATCTGTAGTAGTTGAACTTAGTAAGCCACATGTGCAGATGTCAAGGGAACAGATGTCAGGGAACAGATGTCAGGGAACAGATGTCATCCAGCATATGTGAAGAGCAGTCACAGGAAAAACTAGCCAGCCAGTATTCCTTTGGGTGTAGTCAGCCAATGTTCTTTTTGCAATAGTAGGCCAATAGTCCTGCTCCTATAGTTAGCCAATATGCCTTCTGCAGAACTAATCATATCAACAACAAGCCTGTATTGTAAGTTGCAACATATCTGTACCCCAGGTATGTGCAATACACCACATGCATAAACACTGGCATGCATGCACACTGGCATTTATTTGTTTACAGCACTGTAAGCAAATGTGCATACATGCTTGAAGTGTGTGCAAACAGTGCAATGCTGTGCATGTGAGCATGCACATGTTGAATAAACTTGTCAAACAGGAACACAAAAATGAAACTAAGCAAAGGATGAAGGGAATAAAAGATATATATAATTATATATACACATATAATCTGGACTCTACCAGTGACCACTGGGGCCAGAAACTTGAGGAAGAAGAAGATACATTTGAGACAGGAGACAGCTCAACTAGACAGTCTGATGTCTCATACAGGAGTGAAAGTGAAGACACAAAGAAAGGAGACCTTGTGACAGGAATGTCACACCAGTTTGGACATGTGCCATGGTTTTCCTTGGTGAATTGCAGGAAATGTGATAATGTTACCATGGTTATGCTCTACTAATTAGGCAGGTGTTAATAGCACTAATTGCCCTGGCAGAGAGGTGTGACTTACAGAAGTGGGCAGTCACAAGGGAAGCCACTCTATATATCACCACATTGTGTCATGACCTTATTTACTTGTCAGACAAATGGACAGACAGACAGACAGACAGACAGACAGACAGACATTTATTGTCTTTCACTCATATAGATCGTGCAGTGACTATGCTGTTGCTATTATTACTGATACTGCTACTCTATCTAGTTGATTTTGTATCAGAATATTGTTTCTCGACACTTGCAGTTATTTTCTCAATCACCAGGAGTGACGTGACATATGTCCAACTTATTAAGTAACAGTAGACTCTCTATCAAGTTACCGTATTTCCTTTTTAATATAAATTATCCTGTGTAATGCTGTAATGACTCATTTGACCAACACAATGGAAAAGACACAGGACTTTTATTCCATTAATTATTCTTGTAATTGGGTGTTTTTGAGGTCATTTGTCGCTGGGACCTGATCTAATGTGACAGGGCTACCAGACATGTCACTGTTAGCTGGACTAGAGAGTAGAGATGTCAGTCACTTCCTGTCAGACAGACCAACAGCTGTCTCAGCCAAGTGACTGTTCACTGCTTTGTGCTTTTGTCTGTGATGCCAGTACAGACAGTATCAAACAGTATCAAATGGTATCAAACAGTATCAGACAGTATCAGACAGTATCAGACAGTATCAGACAGTATCAAACAGTATCAGACAGTATCAGACAGTATCAGACAGTATCAAACAGTATCAAACAGGTGGCAATAGTTGAATACATGCAGTGAAAAAGGCTATATTGTACAATTTAGAAAATCTCTGTATTAACCATGTTAACTATTTACAATATTGCAAGAATCAGATGGTTGTAGAAGAATTATTTTCAAAAATCAAACCACAAAGACAGGCTTAAGCCAGTGCCTTGTGTTAGATTTCATCCAAGAGCAAATCCTGCCAACAGTTGCAGCTAAACTTGACTAGTGGACATATTCTGACCACTGCACCTAAAGCAGTGTTCCATCACTCAATACTCGTGACACCTTGCCCCCAACTGGACAATACCACTGCCACACTGATTTGTCACAAACAGAGTGTAGAGCTGATATGAAGACAGTTACAGGGATCTGCAGACATTGTTTAAGGTAGCATTGTGACACCAGCAAGATGAACTTATGTTTACTTGCCATTATCCAGTGTCACACTATGCAACCTTCTGTCATCACCATGCAAGTTTGATGAAGGTAGATGTTATCCATAGATTCAAATAGACACAACATATTGGAGATTGTTAACCCTTTAAAAGACAATGTCCTGCAATCTGTCTTGACTCCCCACTGCCCAAAGCCACCCACAGATCAGCTGTACTTTAACACCTCAAGTATGTGATGCCATCTTGTGGGTAATTGTTTGCCGTATGTTTCTACAGTGTATGTAGCTTCCTCTATTTGCTATGTTCTGGAGATGTTGTAAACTTGTATGTGGCAGTTCTTGAATTTGCAAACATCTTGCTGAATGTGTGTGAGCACTGATCATAGTGGTTAAAACATCGTTTCATACATTTTACTATGCATGTGTGTTGTTGCTGTGTGTTGTTGACTGTTCCGTGTTCTCTCCGTAGACATGAGTTCCACAAGTGGTGTGTGGATCCCTGGCTCATGGAGCACCGCAGCTGTCCCATCTGTAAACTGGACATCCTCAAGGCTTACGGACTGCAGGTGTGTACACACATACACACACATGTATACATGAACACATGTACACACATACACACACATGTATACATGAACACATGTACACACATACACACACACATGTATACATGAACACATGTACACACATACACACACACATGTATACATGAACACATGTACACACATACACACACATGTATACATGAACACATGCACACACATACACACACATGTATACATGAACACATGTACACACATACACACACATGTATACATGAACACATGCACACACATACACACACACACACACACACACACACACACACACACACACACACACACACACACACACACACACATGTATACATGAACACATGTACACACATACACACACATGTATACATGAACACATGTACACACATACACACACATGTATACATGAACACATGTACACACATACACACACATGTATACATGAACACATGTACACACATACACACACACATGTGTACATGAACACATGTACACACATACACACACATGTATACATGAACACATGTACACACATAAACACACATGTATACATGAATACACACACACACACACACACACATGTGCAGAGTCATACATATACACGTACACACACATGTAAATACATGCACATACACATATTCAAACATACTTACACATGCACACACACACACACACACACACACACACACACACACACACACACACACACACACACACACACACACAAACACACATGAACTCTTCACTAGAGACCACTATTGATTGTTATGTAGAAACCAGTGCTACCATTTAGTCAGACAATTGCGTACTGTGCGCTGAATTACAAGTCAGTTGTAATAAAACCAACAGTCCCGCCTCGTTACAAGCCTGCAGGAGTGTTTCATTAAATTGTGTAATAGTGATTTTTAGATCATCAGAAGATCCCAATTTGCTCTCATCATTTGTTGCACTAAAAGGTTGTTACATTTTATCATTAAACCTAGGAGGACTGCTTATTATCGCCAACCAGAAACTACACCTTAAACCATGTCTGTAGCACAGTAGTTTCAGTCTGCAAATGTGCCATTATACTTGCTTTTATATATATATATATATATATATATATATATATATATATATATATATATATATATATATATATATATATATATATATATATATATATATATTGGGTACAAGAATTCCTTGAACGAAGGCTTACTCTTTCTCAGTGCTCCCTTAATAAATAGATGGGCGTAATTTCTACTTCCGCTGGTCCTTCTCCTTCCTCCCTTTTCCTTCCCCCTTCTCCTTCCTTCCTTTTCCTTTCCCCTTCTCCTTCCTTCCTTCTCCTTCCCCCTTCTCCTTCCTTCCTTCTCCTTCCTCCCTTTTCCTTCCCCCTTCTCCTTCCCCCTCCTCCTTCCTTCCTTCTCCTTCCCCCTTCTCCTTCCTTCCTTCTCCTTCCCCCTTCTCCTTCCTTCCTTCTCCTTCCTCCCTTTTCCTTCCCCCTCCTCCTTCCTTCCTTCTCCTTCCCCCTTCTCCTTCCTTCCTTCTCCTTCCCCCTTCTCCTTCCTTCCTTCTCCTTCCTCCCTTTTCCTTCCCCCTCCTCCTTCCTTCCTTCTCCTTCCCCCTTCTCCTTCCTTCCTTCTCCTTCCCCTTCTCCTTCCTTCCTTCTCCTTCCTCCCTTTTCCTTCCCCCTCCTCCTTCCTTCCTTCTCCTTCCCCCTTCTCCTTCCTTCCTTCTCCTTCCTCCCTTTTCCTTCCCCCTCCTCCTTCCTTCCTTTTCCTTTCCCCTTCTCCTTCCTTCCTTCTCCTTCCCCCTTCTCCTTCCTTCCTTCTCCTTCCTCCCTTTTCCTTCCCCCTTCTCCTTCCTTCCTTTTCCTTTCCCCTTCTCCTTCCTTCCTTCTCCTTCCCCCTTCTCCTTCCTTCCTTCTCCTTCCTCCCTTTTCCTTCCCCCTTCTCCTTCCCCCTCCTCCTTCCTTCCTTCTCCTTCCCCCTTCTCCTTCCTTCCTTCTCCTTCCCCCTTCTCCTTCCTTCCTTCTCCTTCCCCCTTCTCCTTCCTTCCTTCTCCTTCCCCCTTCTCCTTCCTTCTCCTTCCTCCCTTTTCCTTCCCCCTTCTCCTTCCTTCCTTCTCCTTCCCCCTTCTCCTTCCTTCCTTCTCCTTCCTCCCTTTTCCTTCCCCCTCCTCCTTCCTTCCTTCTCCTTCCCCCTTCTCCTTCCTTCCTTCTCCTTCCCCCTTCTCCTTCCTTCCTTCTCCTTCCTCCCTTTTCCTTCCCCCTCCTCCTTCCTTCCTTCTCCTTCCCCCTTCTCCTTCCTTCCTTCTCCTTCCCCCTTCTCCTTCCTTCCTTCTCCTTCCTCCCTTTTCCTTCCCCCTTCTCCTTCCTTCCTTCTCCTTCCCCCTTCTCCTTCCTTCCTTCTCCTTCCTCCCTTTTCCTTCCCCCTCCCCCTTCCTTCCTTCTCCTTCCCCCTTCTCCTTCCTTCCTTCTCCTTCCCCCTTCTCCTTCCTTCCTTCTCCTTCCCCCATATCCTTCCTTCCTTCTCCTTCCCCCTTCTCCTTCCTTCCTTCCTTTTCCTTCCCCCTTCTCCTTCCTTCCTTCCTTTTCCTTCCCCCTTCTCCTTCCTTCCTTCTCCTTCCCCCTTCTCCATCCTTCCTTTTCCTTCCCCCTTCTCCTTCCCCCTTCTCCGTCCTTCCTTTTCCTTCCCCCTTCTCCTTCCTTCCTTCCTTTTCCTTCCCCTTCTCCTTCCTTCCTTC
Source organism: Oasisia sp. SBJ-2009 (assembly GCA_964017155.1). Classification (NCBI taxonomy): domain Eukaryota; kingdom Metazoa; phylum Annelida; class Polychaeta; order Sabellida; family Siboglinidae; genus Oasisia; species Oasisia sp. SBJ-2009. The sequence goes on from OZ024860.1 coordinate 36,312,593, forward strand.
TCCGTCCTTCCTTTTCCTTCCC
>OZ024860.1:36312814-36337814 GCA_964017155.1 Oasisia sp. SBJ-2009
GATGCCCAGTATTCCTTCCTTCTCCTTCCCCCTGTCTCCTTCCTTCCTTTTCCTTCCCCCTTCCTCCTCCCCCTTCTCCTTCCCCCTTCTCCCCTTCCTTCCTTTTCCTTCCCCCTTCTCCTTCCTTCCTTCCTTTTCCTTCCCCCTTCTCCTTCCTTCTTTCTCCTTCCTTCCTTCCCCGTCCTTCCTTCCCTTCTTCCGTCTTCCTTCTCCTTCCCCTTTTCCTTCCTCCTTCTCCTTCCCCCTTCTCCTTCCTTCCTTCTCCTTCCCCCTTCCTCCTTCCTTCCTTCTCCTTCCCCCTTCTCCTTCCTTCCTTTTCCTTCCCCCTTCTCCTTCCCCCTCCTTCCTTCCTTCCCCCTTCTCCTTCCTTCCTTCCTCCTTCCCTTCTCCTTCCTCCTTTCCTTCCCCTTCTCCGTCCTTCCTTCTCCTTCCTTCCTTCTCCTTTCCCCTTCTCCTTCCTTCCTTCTCCTTCCTCCCTTTTCCTTCCCCCTCCTCCTTCCTTCCTTCTCCTTCCCCCTTCTCCTTCCTTCCTTCTCCTTCCCCCTTCTCCTTCCCCCTTCTCCTTCCTTCCTTCTCCTTCCCCCTTCTCCTTCCTTCCTTCTCCTTCCCCCTTCTCCTTCCTTCCTTCTCCTTCCTCCCTTTTCCTTCCCCCTCCTCCTTCCTTCCTTCTCCTTCCCCCTTCTCCTTCCTTCCTTCTCCTTCCCCCTTCTCCTTCCTTCCTTCTCCTTCCTCCCTTTTCCTTCCCCCTTCTCCTTCCTTCCTTCTCCTTCACCCTTTCTCCTTCCTTCCTTCTCCTTCCTCCCTTTTCCTTCCCCCTCCTCCTTCCTTCCTTCTCCTTCCCCCTTCTCCTTCCTTCCTTCTCCTTCCCCCTTCTCCTTCCTTCCTTCTCCTTCCCCCTTCTCCTTCATCCCTTCTCCTTCCCCTTCTCCTTCCTTCCTTCCTTTTCCTTCCCCCTTCTCCTTCCTTCTCTCCTTCCTTCCTTCCTTCCTTCCCCCTTCTCCTTCCTTCCTTCTCCTTCCTTCCTTCTCCGTCCTTCCTTTTCCTTCCCCCTTCTCCGTCCTTCCTTCTCCTTCCCCCTTCTCCTTCCTTCCTTCTCCTTCCCCCTTCTCCGTCCTTCCTTCTCCTTCCTCCCCTTTCCTTCCCCCTTCTCCTTCCCCCTTCTCCTTCCTTCCTTCTCCTTCCTTCCTTCTCCTTCCCCCTTCTCCATCCTCCTTCCTCCTCCTTCCTTCCTTCTCCTTCCTTCCTTCTCCTTCCTTCCTTCTCCTTCCCCCTTCTCCATCCTCCATCATCCTTCCTCCTCCTTCCTTCCTCCTCCTTCCTTCCTTCTCCTTCCTTCCTTCTCCTTCCTTCCTTCTCCTTCCCCCTTCTCCATCCTCCTTCATCCTTCCTCCTCCTTCCTTCCTTCTCCTTCCTTCCTTCTCCTTCCTTCTCCTTCCCCCTTCTCCATCCTCCTTCATCCTTCCTCCTCCTTCCTTCCTTCTCCTTCCTTCCTTCCTTCTCCTTCCCCCTTCTCCTTCCTTCCTTCTCCTTCCCCCTTCTCCGTCCTCCTTCATCCTTCCTCCTCCTTCCTTCCTTCCTTCTCCTTCCTTCCTTCTCCTTCCTTCCTTCTCCTTCCTTCCTTCTCCTTCCCCCTTCTTCCTTCCTTCTCCTTCCTCCCTTTTCCTTCCCCCTTCTCCTTCCTTCCTTCTCCTTCCTTCCTCCTCCTTCCTTCCTTCGCCTTCCTTCCTTCTCCTTCCTTCCTTCTCCTTCCCCTTCTCCTTCCTTCCTTCTCCTCCGGCAGGCCGGCGCCGCGGGCCAGGCAGGCGCAGTCCGGCCCCGGCGCCGGCCGGCCGGCACCTTCCCCTCCTTCTCCTTCCCCCCTTCTCCTTCCTTCCTTCTCCTTCCCCCTTCTCCATCCTCCTTCATCCTTCCTTCTCCTTCCTCCCTTCTCCTTCCTTCCTCCTTCCCCCTTCTCCATCCTCCTTCATCCTTCCTCCTCCTTCCTTCCTTCTCCTTCCTTCCTTCCTTCTCCTCCCCCCTTCTCCTTCCTTCCTTCTCTTTCCTTCCTTCTCCTTCCACCTTCTCCTTCCTCCCTTCTCTTTCCTTCCTTCTCCTTCCACCTTCTCCTTCCTTCCTTCTCTTTCCTTCCTTCTCCTTCCACCTTCTCCTTCCTCCCTTCTCCTTCCCCCTTCTCCTTCCTCCCTTCTCCTTCCTTCCTTCTCCTTCCTTCCTTCTCCTTCCTTCCTTCTCCTTCCTTCCTTCTCCTTCCCCCTTCTCCTTCCTCCCTTCTCCTTCCCCCTTCTCCTTCCTCCCTTCTCCTTCCCCCTTCTCCATCCTCCTTCATCCTTCCTTCTCCTTCCTCCCTTCTCCTTCCTTCCTCCTTCCCCCTTCTCCATCCTCCTTCATCCTTCCTTCTCCTTCCTCCCTTCTCCTTCCTTCCTCCTTCCCCCTTCTCCATCCTCCTTCATCCTTCCTTCTCCTTCCTCCCTTCTCCTTCTTCTCTTCCCCTTCCTCCCCCCTCCTTATCCTCTCCCTCCACCTCCTACACCCCACACCACTCCCTGGCACTTCATAACGTACTCACTGAACCCAGAAATAAAATAATGACTAGTCTCCCAATATTGCTCTTTCCCATATTTGATCTGTCCTCCCTGTTAATCCATCCCCAGAGATGATCTGATCTGTCACAGTTAATCACAGCAGATTAAATCCATGGATTTAGCAGACTCATTGAGGAGCAACTGAAAGTAGACTTTGACTGCAGCCAGGAACCATCCAATCAACATCATTTCTTTTAATGGCTCAACACAGCTGTGCAACTGTCTCCTAAACACACACCAAATTGTGTTTAGTTGCCATCGAACGACACAACTTGTCATGTAATGTCCCTCTCATTTATAGTTCTCTTAAGGCTGTTGTTTAAACAATCTTGCTATTTGCATATTGTTTACCAAGATCCTGTTAGCGCTGTATACAAAAGATATCTCAAAACGCATTGGAATTGTCAGAAATATGAGACTTCAGAATAATGTAGGAAGAGAAAGAAGAGAACAACAATTAATGTAGTTTTATTTTTGGTTTATGTGAAGTTATTATTTCTTGCCTGTGTACTGATTTGTGAAAAAGTCATTGTTTTATAACAAATAATGGCATCATTTCGACAAGGAAGGAGAAGGTTAAAAGAGAAACACAGCAATGGTCATCCACCAGTGTGCTACATAAACTATTACATACTCTCTGCTATTTGTAAATGACGGGTGGCTCAGACCACTACATATTTGTCAGATTATTTGAAATAACCCTTTTTGTGTTTAAAAAAATGTCACACCATTTCTTTTTGAGGGGAATGCAGCTTAATTTTGTGGGATTTCTGTATTTTTGTGCATATGTGAGTTTCATTGTATGACCAATTTGCTAGATCCTTTGGTGCCTGAATACTTTTGTGAGAAGTGACGTGCGGCCTGTGTGTTGTGTTGTAGCTCCATGGCAGTCGAGACAGCATGGGCAACATGGAGCATGAGAACGTGAGTACGTCTGTGTGGCCCTCGGAGCTCGCCACCCAGGAGGCCATCCGCGAGATAGAGCAGGAGTCTGACTCCGTCGAGGTGGTGCGCTATCAGCCGGCTCACATTGAGTGTCACATCGCGGTGCCAGTGCCTGCCGTCACCACCGTGGCGTCAACGTGTAGTGACGACGGTGACCACAGTGTCACTGCGGCGCCAGCGTCACACTGCAACGAGACGCAGTCACTGATGGCCGACACTGGTACCGGAGAGAGCCACCAGGTGGCAGTAGAGGTCACACGATGACATCACATCCGGTGCCAGCCACTGAGATGTGAGCGAACTGATGCTATATGACAACGTCCAGTATAATATACATAACGATTGTAAGATGTAAGCTATCATGGCTAGTTCATTGGTATTTCTAGCCATGGACGTCGCAGTTAATATGTATTCTGGGTTGTCTACCCTAGAGGGGTACATCCAGAAAGTGGGGTTACAAGAGAAACTGTTTACAAGTGATTACTTACGTCAACAAGAGTGACATAGACGTGTGACGTGACACCAGTGTTGCTCCATGTGTCATGCCACCTAGTGTCAGAAAATGTAATCAATCATGCCCAAATCTGCCTTATTTAATATATGGTGGCTTTTTACACTAATCTGAAAATATGTTGCATAAGAGATCCATTGCTTAATTTGTACCACTAATTTCTTCAAGAGACCTGCCCTTCATGTAGCCTTTTGCCTAATAACATGTTCATCAGGCCACGGAATGTCCATACAGTTAATCGTATGTATTCACTATTCTGTTCCGACGGCATGATGGGTGCCTTTGTCCCGCAACTGGTCATATGATCCTTAGATCAGTTGTGTGCAACAAATTGTTAGAACATTTGTTTTGAGTTACATATGTTTACAATTTTTGTGAACAACAAACTATCACAGAAGACACTGTCGTGTAAACCTACACTGTATATCTTGGATGTGTTAAGTGCTGTTATTTGTCACACGCTCAGAACAGAAGTAAAGTGACAACTGTAGCTCAAGTGAAGAGTCACGTTCTCCAGCCCCTGTCAGAGGTACAGTTGATGTCAGGAGGCCGCGTGAAGGCGGAGATCTCCCAGTGGTATCCATATCGATATATCTGTGTTGTGTGCTGTCGTTTCTGTGCTGCGTGTAGTAGTTTCTTGTGAATGGATAGTTTGGCTGACCCTTCACCTTAAGGAGGGTTATAACATGCACGCAGGAATACGTGCACACACCTGCAAACTAACACATATTTGCTGTGTTCAGGGGCCGGTTTCAAGAAGTGTACTTACAACATCGTAGCGGGTGATAACTCGTCGAAAGCCTGAAACGTCGTAAAGTTACACTAGTTACATTTTACGAGTGTCGTCCATAGTTGCGCCATGAAATTAGTAGGCGTAACTTTGCACTAGTTGAAATATTTACAGGATGCTCCCAGGGTCCATTGATGCTCCTGACACGCCCACTCTCAACATAATTATTTTTAATGATTGCACTGTTATCCTCTACATTCACCATAGCTTGGCATTTGGCATACAAACAGCAAAGGCGGAAGCGTAGGGTAAAAAGGATGTCTAGACACAGGATAAATACAGGGATCCCCACGGTGACCTAATTAGGTCAATTCTATGTCGATTTAGTTATGCAAATGCTAAATTGGTCTCATGAAACTGGTCGTAACTTATGTCGATTAGTCGCTGTTAGTTATGACCAATAGACCATCTAATTGTGTGTAAAGTTACGCCACTTTATGAAACCGGCCCCTGATCCACAGCTTGTCTGACTGTGGCAGTAGGCAATGTCTGCCTGGGTCTGCTACCATATGGAGTCATCAGTCTATGTGACTGTGGTAATTCAGAGACTGTGTAAGTGCATCCACTCACAGGTGCTGAGGTCCACTCATCTCTCGGTATTCATTTGCCTCCCCGGACCATTCGAGTCTGTCCTTCTGATTGGTTTTTCTTCAAACACGAGAGTGGATAATGCCCTCTTAATTTTGCAGTTGAAAGTAAATGACCTTTTATGAGAAGCTATGTGCTGATGTCGTAGAGGTCGCTTCTCACTTCACGTCTCCATACATTTCAGAAATAAAACACTGGACTCCTGGGCATTGTTTGAGGTTCCTCTCTGTGGTACATTGTGGTACATCTGGACCATATTAATGATATCCCTGTGTCTACACATGAACTCTACTGTACCCAGCACTAGTCTGGGGGTGGTTGAACCCTGGCTAATTAGCTCCTTTTGGCAGGGCTTCATAGGGTCAGTTGACCACTTGTGAGGTCTGGGCTCTTGTTTGGTCTGATCATGTAGCCATGTTAACATCCAGAGCCTAGCAGCATGAAAGAAGCTACTAGACTTCATGTCTTTGGTGCTGGCTCGGGTTGAGAGCTTGGAATGTCTCTTTCTGTTTGAGAGAAAATGCTGTTTCAATGAATGGTGGAGCAACACCACTTAACAAGTAGAGTTTGACTGACCACTTGCATTGGTTTGGAGCAGCCAGTAATGGGTGATATGTTTCCTTTCAGTAATTTCTCTATGTTTATTTATTTCGTACAAATAATCCGTATGTATACATAAAATACAATACAATAAAAAAAAATAAAAAAGTACAATACTTCAACAAAATTAAAGCAATTGTGGGGTACAAGTAAAATAATAAATAAGTGGGTAATAAAATAAATACCTAAGTCAAGAAATAAAATTGAATAACTGATTAAAATAATTATTTAAAAATAGGGTAAAAAATACAATACAATATTATGTGTACAATCTGGATCTCCAGTATGTGTATATCAAGCTTCTAAAATGTATATTTGTGTAAAAGTAATTGACAAATAAAGTTTTCAGACTGACGAATATGGCATAAAAGGCTAAATATAGATGAACAAATGTGTTCATTAAAAGATATATCTCTGTCCCAGAAAGAGTATCCTTTGTTGCTCTTTTTGAGAAAAAAATTGGATAATATACGAACAATTTTAATGGGTAAGAGATAAGATGGGATGGGAGAAGCAAATGACACTGACATGTGAAAAAATGGCTCCTGTGTGTGTAGAGGAATGTCCTAGTTACATGGGAAATTGGTTTGACATTGTTGTTCCTTTGCTGGGTCTACGGGAATGATTCACTACATTTGTGTATAAATTCAGCGTAACCAGGTAGACATTGATACATTCACACATGATCAGATATAGCCGTAACTACGCAGTGCTATTAGTAAACTTTCTGGCATGAACCAAGCCCTTATTGCGTGGGCTGGACACCGCGGTTACTGACGACAACCGTAGTTAAAGTGTGTGACACTGGGGTGTGGCGATGACACCTACAGCCTCGGTAATGACACACCTTGCTTGACCTCATCTGGTCACTCGTAATCTGCGCAACTAGGTATTTTGCAAATTAATCCCCGTGCTTGGCCTGTTTACACTTCAGTCCTGTTCAGTGTATATGTATAGCTTTTGCATGAATTGGACTATTTTAATAAAATATGCTGACTACGTCGTTCGTCCGTGTGTCTGTGCTCTGTAGGGTGTGGTCTTCCACTCGTCCACGTCTTGATTAGCGCTTGTTGCGCACTGGTCGCTATAGCTACCACCGGAGCCCAGTGCTGACACTTCGAGGACTGTCGCGACCTGTTCTGTGTCATAATGACGTCTTTGTTACGTCACAGCTTCTAATGATACGCACAATTCGAGATAGTGCCGTCGATGGTGCGAACTTCCCGTTCTTTTCTGCAGAACCTAATAATACGTTTGTGACGGCGTTGATTACAGTGAATGGCCCCATTGTACTGACTACATTGTGCTACAAAGCCACCGTGCGTAGGATGATGGCATTTTGTACGCAGCAAACACATTTACATCTTGAATACAATGCAGCCTGAGACAGCTGCTCGGTGCAAGGACAAACTAGGTTCGTAACCTCTCTACGGCAGATTGTGTCTGCATGTGTGAGCTATCACATGCAACATCTACATATTTTCCTGAATAAGGGGTTCATAACGCAACATTTTCGGAATTGTACAGAGTTCGGATTGTTTGTAAATTGTAATGGTAGGTATATACAGCATCCCGTTTTTATACGGATTTTATTCAAGCGGTCATATCCCGTTTTTATATTATAATTATAGGCCCAAGGATAATATTCAAAATAATTGAAGAATAATATTGTAAATCATTTTATAGTAAGATGCACGTTTCCGTGCTTTCAGCATACAGACGAAAATTAAACTTATATACATTCGGAATACAACTACTAATAAGATAAGATATCAGATCAGTTTTTATTGATGGCAGATTTACGGAGAAATCTAGTAGATTTTGCTTCCCGGATCATTTATAATTCTAATCCTCGTATGAACATTAATTTGCTGACCAGCAGCCGTCCAAAGAAACAGATTCGCGCCTTTACTCTGTCAGAACACGAGCCTCACTTGGCTTGCAGGGAGAGTCATCTGATTGTGCGTCATTAAGTTCATAAACGCAAAAGATAGTGTGGTTTTGGTCTACGAAGCGTTCCGAGATGCCAGTGCGAGATGAGTGCTGCCGCCTGCTGGGAAATTGTTAAGTGTTCGATTGTGTCTCTGACATATTGAGTGGTTTACATACTACACATACACACGCATACGTAACATATGTATGTGCGTGCGTATATACATTCACATATGCAGCCAATAGATTATAACGATCAACATTTTATTCAGTTGAACGGTTGGCCCAAGTTAGTTTTAAAATACATCGTCCGATATAATTGAAATCGGCTATTGTTTTATTGTGTTTCCCGTGGAAGCAACCAAGCCTATGTAAATAAATATTGAGTGCTCTATTTAAGCTGATCTGTTCGTTAATCCAACTAACTGTCCGATAACCAGCACAATAGAACCGGAACCCGCGATTTAATATTAATAGCTAATGAAAACGAAGAGCTGATCACAGAGGAATACAGAATCCTACGATCAGAACCGTCCTAAGGTATCCTAAGGTAAGGTAAGGTAAGGTAAAACAATGAACTTGGCGCATGCGTATACTGATATGATGTCGCAGCGGAAGTTGCGCAATTCTATTGCACTGTTCAGATGCTTCTATTGCACTGTTCAGATGCTTCATGTATGTAATTAAGCAATTATAAGGGTAAACATGATAAGTATTGTACTTCTTTTACCCTTTTGTTCAACAAATGGTATTGTATGCAATGTCTGTATAATGTAGTAATTGTTGTTGTTGAAAATAAATTTCAATTCAATTCACACCAGCCTACGCGTCGACGCACTCAAACAATCAGTAATGACGTCATTGCGACAGTTACTGTGTTTGACACCTTGCACTACGCCGAAGTGTGTGAACTGACCTCTGCGGGCACAACGACATCGATGTGTAGACACGATCAGTTGGTAGGATTGTTAATTAACTCCGGTAGAAATAGATGATATGTCTTATAGTTTATAAGGATTGTGAGTGTGATATTATTCACACCTAGGTTGGTCGATACAATTGGATTGGAGTGCTCTAACTTCTAAGTATGAACGGTTTGACATAAATCGTTGTTTCATTGTTCAGTGATCACTAGATGAATGACATCTCTCATCAACAACAGCTCCGACGTTGGATGGCAGGCATACAGTTTCTTACACGTTCTACCTACCATCTACAGCAGTGTGACATTTCAATAGGACCTTTGTTGCTATATAAAATAAATGACTAGCTTATTGCCGACTGTGTATTTTTATTGTTTGTACCGTTTCGTGACAAATAATACAAAGAATAACAAGCTTTTCATATTTTGTATCACGCTGTCAAGGTGTCAACGAGGATTACGTAATGGAAATTAACGAAACTAGTGACGTCACCATGGTTACACCCTGCCATTGGCTGTGGTTCGTTATTGCAACATGTCCCGAAATGCTTCGCGCTGATCAGGTCTCGATTGTCTCATCCAGCGGAAGTGGACTACGTGTAAGATTAACATTGAAGATGCTCCAAGAGATACAGACCGAGACTCCGCGGCTACTGTGCCATACAGTTATATACACACTCACACACGCACACACGCACGCACGCACGCACGCACGCACGCACACAAACACACACACACACACACAAAGTGCCAGTACAGAAACGGTCATGTCAACAATATCTATGTTTATTGACAGCAGCCAATGTGTAGCACTCTCTGTTTAGGTATAAAAAATAGATAGCTTGTATTGTATAAGCACTAGAAATATATAACATGTATAAACTTGTGCAACATCAACAAGCACAGCTTTTTGTGTAAATATAACTTAAATAAGCGATCAGTTTTACTAAACTAAAAAAGGGTATTTACATTAATCAAGTAACATTTCTTAACAACAATTAGCCGAACAACGTGCGGTATGCAATAATATTGGCCCTAGAATAATAAAACAATATGTTAATAATGGCATATGCTATGTTCCAGCATATTCTCTTCTCAGACTCTGGAATCAACCCTGTAATGATCAAGGGCGTAAAATCACCAGCGCCAAATCTGCGAGCCATGCTTATCTCTGAAGCTGGCAAAGGTGGAAGCAACTACAAAATACGTCACATTTTCTCAAGTGTTACTTGTTGTCTATTCCCTCCATTTGTATCCCTGCTTTTTAGTCTTCTTTCCCTATTATATAATGGTGAATAAGTTCTCTGTAGGAAAGAAAGAGCCTGAAAACAGACCCCCATTAACACGTCTTACATTATATTACATTCGACCAAGCCAATACACATGTTGCTGACTATCAAATCAATTATAATAGCGAAGGAAGGTAGGAAACGAAAGCGAGGGATACGTGACTATGGAATGAACAATAATATAGCGGGATAATATTTATGGCTAACTAAGTCCATAAAAATAGCATTAATATATGTTGCTATCCTCATACCACGTTTCCTGATAAGCAGCACATGTCACACACTGCCATGTCAGTGACTGTCTATGTTTAGAAATACAATAGTTACCCAATATGCAAGCTATCGATATAGTCTGACGCATGTGTATTGGCCTGTTGTTTGAGACGTCATCGTGAGCATCACTGCATTATACTCGACCGGTCAAACTCTCGTGTCCGTTGTGTGAGTATGACACTGTTCGTCACTGAAGGCCAAGTTGGACTCTCCCTGTTCTGTTGTGTTCTGCTCCGCTCTTGCCTCGTTACCGCCGTTAGCCTGAATGTTATCAGCAGTTTGCGTCGGTCCATTTTCTAAATGTATATCTTCTGGCTGTTCCGTATCTATCCGCTTGGCGGCACCACTAGCGGCAGTCGGTTTCGTGGTCAATCTCAGTCTGTACCAGCTTCCGGCGAAGCAAAACATGGCTGCCACCTAAGAAATGAAAGTATTACTCGTAAAGAAAAATATTATGAGATTTTCGTTAATTTGTCCAACATGATGGTTAATGACAGATTGTGGCATGGATTTATTTTTAATAAAATATTTCTACAAACATATAAACCGCCTATACAAATGCCAACGAATAAAAACATAATTATTAATCATTCAATATGATGACGTTTCAAAGATCATTCATGAATTACGTATCGCTGTTTGTGGACATTTTAATACGTTCACCTCAGTTTCACGCTTCGCAATGCTTGCCAGTTCACCCCGCCCTCAAAATAAAGCTCGCTTTAATAGAAGTATATGATGACAACATATAATAATAATAATTGATCATTATAATTATTGCGTTATTGAAAATAGCCGTTGAAATTTATTTTAAAAACTAAACGCACGCACGCGCGCGCGCACGCACGCACGCGCACACCCCCACACACACACAAATCGAGACGTTTTTATGAATGACCCATGTTATTGTACAAAGTAAATATGATATACAATATGCGAAATATTATGCACTAATGGTAACTACAACATTTATGACAATAATAACATGCCCTGATGCCAACGAAAAGCAACACTGTAATTACAGTCTGTCTCACTAACAAAAACAAACAAAACGCACCTAAGTCGGACCTGAAATGTGTCACGCACATGCACACGTAGACACGGTATATTATCAAAATGATACACGCGGCAGTATCAGACTGAGACCGGAAGTGGTGGTCGCGCGGAAGAGCGCCGGACTGTCAATCGAGGTGGTTCAATCCCACCTACCGCCATTTCGAATCTTAGGCAATTTCGTAACTCCACACTTGCCTTTGTCTTTCGGAAGAGACACTAAAAGCCGGCGGTCCCTTCTATCTGATGTCTATGCCAGGGGAAGTAAAAGATCCCACACAGAGGGTAAATGTGTAACCTGTAGTGGACTCACTAATTCTAGAAAAGAACAACTCTAAAAACCAATGACAATAATGGCCAGCAAGTTGACCGAGGTCATTTAATGGAAGATGAAGTGTGCCAAGTGTCGGCGGTGTCTCACCTGCAGGGCGACGGTGATGCCGTGCAGCACGAGGCGGTGTCTCCGGTTGTCGTGCCGCCAGCACCGCTCGTCCTCGTAGCAACTCGTCTTGTGCAGTCGACACGCCTCCTCGCCGATGGAGAAGTAGGCCGTGTAGCCGGGGCAGTAGGCTGCAACACGGCGGGGAGTATCAGTAGTAGCCTAGAGGGGCACAAATATGTAGGCATGTCCTTTTCATCAGTGGTAAAATCGGATAGTACGCATTCGTTGTGGAGACGATTTCCCATACACGCTTAAACACATTTACTGTTCAGCGTAAAATGAGTGACGCGTCACGTGGTTTAGTGTTTAATGTGCGTTATATACGAGCAGCTTAGATGTTAATTGCATAATGTATAGTCTTTACTGACTGCACTACTGAACTGTGCATTCGATGTACTTACCTATCACATAGACCAGCCACGTGGACAAACCCAGCGACAGAGACCTCAGCTTCTCCGGCACTTTTCTACAATCAACAGCATGTTCCTTAATTAAAAAAAGATACATTTAAAAGTCACATTACGAATGCTGTCCTAATTAGACAAATAAGCCCAAGTAATTGTCTTATTTTAAGAGTTTTCTGGAATATTTGCATTATTAGGTTCAGCTTTGTGAATGCAACATATTTATTATTAAATTGACGATATGGCTTTCGTGATTCGTGTAATGTTGAGTTCTGCATGAGCAATATTTGTCCTTACTTGGTCGTCCTTGCAACCGCTTATGTCACTTTTATATTTGCTATGTTATTCGATAAGTTGTGCTTTTCTAAATTTACTAGTTGCCAGGTTAGTGGACTTAGGTAAAGTGTCATAGTGGCTAAAACACATTGAATCAGCGGAAATAAGTAATTCAAATCATGAACGACCTTGGTAGGTCACCTGAAGTACTGGGGACAATTATTTGTGTCTAAGTACTGCAACTGTTGGTGTTGTGTGCGGTTGATAGAGGTCATCATGTGACTGACTGACGTCAGAGACTCGGTCACGTGCCAACGGTAGGACGTGTCTGAGGCGCACCTGAGGAAGACGAGGAGGACGGGGAGTGGGACGAAGGCGTGGGCAGTGACGGCGAGGAAGAGGAAGAGCACATAGGGCACGAGGGTGCCACACGTCTGGCACCAGGCGGCAGACACCTCGGCCGGGCCCCCGGCCACACACGCGCACCCGGAGTAGTTCTGAAAGCACGACAAGGCACGTCCATGGTCGGTCAACGCCGAGTGTATGTCACTCTCGGCGTAGTGAGTGCTCAAGTTATGTTTGTATCCAAAGGTTCTCCCACACTACCACCCACCTGGCACGCTTATACGCACGCACGCATTCATCTTCCTATGGAATGATATTAAGTTACAGTTCATTTAAAGGCTGATTGTCTGTTTGTTATTAAAAAAAATCGTAATATACAGAATCAATTACACTGATTTATACTATACAGAGTTATGTAATAGTAACACAGTTTAATGGAATCTAAACAACATTTGAATTCAATATTTCAATTAATAAACAAATTGACCCGCGTAAGTGAATCCCCGAATAGACGCATGGATACTTCCAAGACTGGTTGACTGATCACCGGGGCGTGACGACGTTTTATATATGATAATACAGGTGTCCATCTCATGAGTTAATATTATTAACTTATTCAACCTCCGTTACCGGAGAAGAAATAATAATATAACCTGATTCAGAACGTCGAAGGCGGAAACACATTTCAACAAAAACTGTTTTTTAAACTGTTTTGGGTGGTAAGTGTTTGATAATTGAGCCGATTCGTCAAATAGAAGTCGTCAGTACGCACCAACGTCGGCGTGGCATTGACCATGTTACAACCCGCGAGACAGGGCGATGGAAACACCTGGTGGTCGGCGCTACAGACAGGGTCGTACTGCGACTGCGCACAACTACAGGAGTCCGTGCAAATCGGCGAGAAATAACTGAAACAAATACCGTTATTTTACTGCATGTTAAATACAACAAAAGTTGTTGTATAACATTTATATAATATGGAGTCTTTCCAGTTCGGTGGCTTTGTGTTAGGGTTTGTGTAAGCGTATGTGGTCGATTTTGGTATACCGCATGCTTAATTAATACACAATATAATAATAATAATATATATATACGCGCGCGCGCATACACAAACACTATGATATGTATTACACATGCACGCACACAACGCACGCACCGTAACGCCCATACACACACACACACACACACACACACACACACACACACACACACACACACACACTATAACATAGATGCGCGCGTGCGCGCACACATACACGCATGCTCACACACAACATTTAATATATAATTTATAATATATATTGTTGTTAATCATCATAGAGTTGTACTCGCACACTTGCATAGATCATACACGTCACCTGTCCATAGCCTACCTCTCGTCAGATCTGGTTCCGATCACCTGTTTCACGTCATCGCACCCGAAGGCGAATAGAATTAACAGCACGACGGTACAAACTGTCATGGCCGCCAGTGCCAGCGCCATCTGGCGCACAACTCTCAAACTCCACCGGTGGGTGGCAAGGGCACTGAGCACGACGCCCAGACTGGAGGCGATACCGACACACACACCTACAGAACACAGCACTAGTCAGCACACCAACTACAGACACGTTTGTGTGTGTGTGTGTATGTGTGTGTGTGTATGTGTGTGTATGTGTATGTGTATGTGTATGTGTATGTGTGTGTGTGTGTGTGTGTGTGTGTGTGTGTGTGTGTGTGTGTGTGTGTGTGTGTGTGTGTGTGTGTGTGTGTGCACGTGCACGCGTGTGTGTGTGTGCGGGTGCGTGTGTTGTGTGTGTATGTTCGGTGTGTGTGAGGGTGGATGGGTAAGTGTGTGTTTCTGTTCAAACTGACTGGAGGTGATGTTTTAGTTGCTAGCCCGACTACCCCGACACTACCCCACGTCGTCGTGTTCACCTGCCGTGGTGTGCGCCGCCTGCTCCGACTGCTGGAACTGACTGTGGAGGTACTGCGGCAGTACGGCGTTGTATCCTGCGGGGAAGTACGCCCACAGGATGGTACCGCACAATGTGGTGGCGAATATCGGCTGCTTCGCCAAAAACAACATGTTTCGTGGCAGATCTGCGAAATGTCAAAGATGATAATAAGTTCCCATATCCTATGTGAATATTATTATGTACACATTTTTGGAAATAGCAATTGATACAACTTGCGCCATTTTCAATTTGAACTCGTTACATGTGTTAGTATTGCTAAGTAGTGTAAACTTACACTTAAGCTTACATGCACATGCACACGCACACGCACACACTTATACATAACAAGCGACTTCACGAGACTGATCTACGAACCTTGTAGTTTGCGTCCGAGTGCGTATCGCTTTCGGTTTCGCTGGTCCGCTTTCGATACTTCTGCTTCTTTCGTCTCGGTCGCGCTCTCGCCATCTCCTATGTCCTTTGTCTGTGAAACTTCTTCGCCAACGCCATCGGGGTCACGTGGCTGGGTAGTGTCAACTTGTTCTTCATCTACGGAGCTTGTGACGCCGTTATGTTCGGCGGTCGATGGTTTGTCGTCATTGTTGGTCTTTTCACTTTGAGCAGCCTCTCGTTCGGTGGTCGTCGCCGGTTCTCCTTCCTCTTCCGAACTCTTCTCATCATCGGGTCCTCCAGTGTTGTTGTCGTTGTCGTGTCCGGGAGTCTTTGACTCGACTGTCACTGGACCGTCGGTCGCGTTGTGTTGGTCAGTGTCTGGACTTGACCTCAGTTCGGTCGACGAAGAAGACCGAATGTCGTCTACAGGCGACGATACAACGCCTGCATCCCCACCGTAAGTCGACTTGCCGTTTTGACCAGATGACGTCACGACACCATCAACAGCAGACGACACGTCGCCGTTGCCCTGGGCCGCCGCTGCCTCCGCCGCCCGCTTGCGTCGTTCCAACTCTCGTTTCTTCCTCCGCCTGTGCCTCCTCCGTCGCTCCTTCTCGGCCTGCAGTATCTCCTGCCGCCGCGCCTCTCTCTTCTCCTCCAGGCGTCTCCGTCTCTCCCGCCGCCGCACGAGCCAACGCGGCTCCCTCAGCCAGCGCGGGAAGAGGAAGAAGACGGGACTGGGAAGGAGCAGGCCGACACACAACAGGGGCAGCGCCAGCCACCAGGCTCCCGGACTCCACACGGCGGCGCCACTGTCGCCTGTAACAGCCGCCATGTTAAAGGAAGGTGCCCGCTCCTCTGCCCAGAATTGGCAGAACAGTCACTTGTAACGGGAAGTTTGTTGTTTAACACGTGGCAACGTTAATTATGACAGGGTAGTGCAGTTACCTCTCGTCGTCTCCGCGTTATTGCAAGTGAATTTTGTTTTGAAACTGGGTGTTTTGTTTACCATTTGCACTTGTCGCTGGCAGAATATTTCAAATTGTGAACAATGTTTTGAGCTTAATAAAGAAATTAAATACAAATTGGCAGACAGTAAGCCTTCAACATACATGTTGTAGTTATAATAATGTAACAATAAATTAAAAATAAAACATAGGAGCTGACACCCTTGCCTTATCTCGGCATCACTACAGTTGGCAACGGGAATAACAAATGATGACATTGACAAATATGATCAATTATTACAGTGTCCACTATGTGTTCAATATCTATCTATGGATATTTAAATGTTCAAATTACTTGTTACGATTGAATAAGTATTAAGCTAAATCATGTTATATGACATTTTGTCAACATTTTGGAAGATAGGAGTAAAGTGCGAACATATGTTTTAAAAACAGCAGCGTTAAATAAAACAAAACCCCTTTCAAAAAGCCTATAAAAAAGGCATGTGAATATTTAAAAACACAAAACGCTTGTTGAAATAACCGGAGCATCACTTACCAGAAAGTCCCTCCGGAAGTGACGTAAATGCCAAGGCAAGCAGCGCCCCGATTGCGTCGCCCAGTCCGTGCATACTCAGGAGAATGCCTTCAATGAAAACAATTACGAAACAGGTAAATTCATTTCGCATGTGGTACTTTTAAATCACAGACTATAGTGGTGTATCTGGGACCTAATAAAGTACGCCACTGATCATATCAACAGCAAATGATACATGCTATATAGTTAATTCGTTCTTTATAAATTGTATTCATAGTAACCTAATTAACAGTCAGGAGTCATCATTGTGACAATCGCCTGTTAGTAACTAATTAACACCACGCTTGAAAAATCAGCGTATGTTTATGATCGATTAATGTTTTTATTACTTATTTGGAACTATTTAAACACACGGGTTAAAAACCTGTTCAAAGGCGCTAAACAATATAAAATAAGTAAATACATATACAAGCTAAATAATTAAGTTAAAAAAATTAAGATAAACTAAATAAATAATAAGTTAATTAAATAATAAAAAGAAGTTCAATACAATAATAAATTAACGTTGTAAAATTATGCATGCAGACATATTACAAAGACAAGCAAGCTCTGTGCCAGGACGGACCGTAGAAGAGCGGCGTGTCGTGTCTGGCCGCCCCCTCCTCCACGTACATGACGCCGAGCGTGGCGAGCAGGGCCGTGCCGAGGCCCATGAGGAACTGGCCGGTGCAGAGCAGGGAGAAGGAGCCGTTGACGACGAGAGTGTCTGGCAGGCGGACACACTGCGCCTTGGTCATGGAGTCGGCGCCATAGCCCGCCTGGCACAGACCAGCAGCGGCGTACGCTACAACACAACGACTGACTGATTCACGTCCCTCGAGTGACTTTGTGTTCCAGATGACAATTAGTCATCTAGCTGTCTTTTTTTCCTTCTACATTTGATATTGTGGGGGTAACTGTGTTTCTGCTTACATTTTCTGTTGTATTTGTATTATAATAATTTATCAAATGTTCCGTATAATAACCATGAGTTCCCGAGCCAATATGATTTACACGATCTTGTTGTTGTGGTTGTTACGTTACGTTGAATAGGTTAATAATTCACCAACTGAGAACATATGGTGTCCTTTACCAGTTGTTAAAATAACACATGAAACGGGTACTTTTAGATGTTTGAATATCTACTACAACTGTATCCCTGTGTCCGGTTAAACCGAATCAAGGCAATAGTAGCAACGGAAAAAATTACGAAACTAAGCATGCACGCACTCACCCGTACACGTACGTACACATACATACATACATACATACATACATACACATACACACACACACACACACACACACACACACACACACACACACACACACACACACACACACACACCAAATTACCTAGTGAATCTTCGAGGTCTTTCTCTTGCTCCAACGGTCCCGAGATAAAGTAAGGAATGGCACACACAAGTGTGCCTGCCGCACACAAGATAGCGCCGCAGAACGTAGCGAAGGGTTTGTGAGACGCGTTGCCATAGTAACCAATAAACAACAGCGTCCCCACAATGGCGATCTTTTCGACGCCGAATGCAAAATTTAGACTGTTTTCTTCGATGTAATACCGCCGCTGGAGTTGTTTGGACACGGCCACAATGAACTGCTGGACTATGCTTCGAAGAAGTAGGGTCACCGCAAAAACAGCTACGAACAGACGCAGGTTGGACGACGTCCGTCCGAATAGACTGAATTCACGCTCGACATCCCCCTGAGGCGACACCTTCGACGATCCGCCATCTTTCTTTATTTCGCTATCATTGTCACCAGTTGTGGGGCTCGTCTTGTTCTTGCCAACGGCAGCTAATGCCTTGTCGTCGGCCCCTTCCTCCGCGTTTGTTGCGTCCGGCTCTGTTTCGTCTAGAGCGACTGCTGTGGCGTCGATTGCAGAGGCGTTTCCTTCCGGTGTGTGTGAATGGCTTTCATCCTCCATTGTTTTTATCAGTCTGTAATGTTCTACATCGTCTTCCGTTGTTATAGCCAACGGGGAACATCCATATTGTGCAGCAGCTCCACTTCCGGGACCAGACGAACTGCAAAGAGACATATCATCATTAGTTGGCATACATGTGTATTGTGTGTGTGTGTGTGTGTGTGTGTGTGTGTGTGTGTGTGTGTGTGTGTGTGTGTGTGTGTGTGTGTGTGTGTGTGTGTGTGTGTTTGTGTGTGTCTAAATAGCTTAACTGTGTCTATGTCCTATACACATAAATATACCATAATGCATGTGTGTACCTGGATATCAGCCGACCATCGCTATTAGTCACGTTCGTTGGCCATGCGGCGTACACTGACAGGTATGTCGACGTAAACACAACGTGGCTACGGTAGTCGGTGTGTCGCCTGCGGTACAGTGCACAGTGCACACCTACGCGTGTCCTTGTTTAAGGCGACGCGCTTCTCGTACTAGTAGAACCGGTAAGGCCAGTAGTGCTGACACACGGGCCTCAATCACACGGCGCACTCGAGACAATGAATGCAGTCACCACGGCACCGTTGTCCCTTAGATATACATGACCTGATTCTCGCGGGATTCTAAACGTTTGTCAGGAATCCTAACATATATACAGAACGTAATAGGACAAATCCGATCACAAACTAACACGGGCAGTAGTTTATAAGGAATTACTACGCTGCAGGTAAAACAGAAAATCATGTAATATTTGTGTGTCAAGGCCAATTTTGTGTGTACTCCTGCGATGACTAAAACTTGATTTGTTATTTATCTAAAAGAAATACATAACGCTGAATTCATAATACAGTACTGAAGTCATCTGGTTGTCTGGTAATTATAGTAGTAATGTTATCACCGGGGCCTAAGACACAGCTATTTGCAATTTTGTTCACCATACGTTGCTTGTGTCGTATGGAAGAGACACTAACTAGTTGGTCCCTTCTGTCCACTACGGGAAGTATAATCACTGGACACACATGTCGTGGGACTCTCGGTGATGTCACCCTCCAATAGCCAGGATAATCAACGAAAATCATCTACGGAGAGAACACTCTCTGCGTCTCTTGGTGTTATATAGTTCAGTGAATCAGTCTGTCACTGGCTGGCACTGTGATGATGTGTTATTTACCTACAATGTGTATTTGTCACTTGAGTTGTAATGTTGTTAATGGTGGGCGCAGTGTACAGCGAGTCACCTTCACCTGGATGGCTAATAATGCTCCTCGTATTTGTCGTAAATACAAGTTCGTGAGCCCTACATGACATAAATTCATTGTGATGAAGTGGAGGAGCGCGTGGACATTCTAGTTCACTAATTGGTGTTTACCATACGCACAGTGAGTTCCGAATGCACCATTAGTATAAACAAGTTCGATGTCATCACGTTGAGAGAAACATGATGACATCGAAGGTGCATTCATGTCAGAAAAAGCCAGCGATGTACTCAGTCATCGCTACAGGTTTACAGCTGTCTCAATTGATGTGCCCCTTTCCACAGCAGCGTAGTTTAAGTTGTAGCTGGCCTGAACATGGGAAATAGCTCCTAATATCGGCGATCCGTCGTTGTTGATTGGGGCGGTCGATGGCCGGGTAGCGAGACTGTGAGCGAGTGTGGTATCACATCACGTAGGACTAACCGTTGACGGGTAACAATGCATGTATACACAGGCATATGCTTGAATATATAAAACAAAATGACTACTAAACATAATGTTCTGTGTAACAAACCTGTCTGCTTATTGGTCGCAAACTCACCGGCTTCGCGGACGAGTGAACTTGCCTTCGTCACGGTTCACTGAACAGCTGAAGCAGGCGTGTCTAACCGATCAGCGCGATCTCGGTCAGCCACACAACACAGGCAGTGCATGTAACTGCGGGTAGGTTTGAAAGCAGGAACCCCGTTTTTGTAATCGTACTGACGTTTACCAGAACACGTGGGTGATCTATTAACAAGTATCGCGATGTGGTAGGATAAATGTGTCAGTCATCGGACGCTTTATCTTCAAAAACTAAGATAATAACAGGATGTAGGAATGAGTTGCGTGAACTACTCTCTGCCTTAGCATCTCTTCTCTAATCCTACACGTTCGTGTTGTCATCCGGCGAATAATATTAGTGTTTGATGACGTCACGTGAACAACGCTGACCGAACGTATCGATACGCGTGCAACAGTTTTAAAATCGGTAAGCAGACTTGCAAGGGTCTGACTGCGATATTTATTTTCAGTCTTTGACTACCGTTTCAATGTCAATATAGTGACATATTGAATACACATAGAACACACTTGGTGATATGTTGAATACATAGTTATAGAACACACTTGGGGCATTAGTAACATGCGCAACAGAGTCTGATATTATATTATCGTTTTGAGGGATAATTATTACGGAGTCTTTTAGGAGCCCCTTGTTTGACAGGAATGGTTTTACAGTAGGAAAAAAGACTTTAGACTTGGGTCCATCTGCGCACCTTTCGGAAAAGTAATTTTGTATTGAATGACGTTTTAGTTTGACGT
Source organism: Oasisia sp. SBJ-2009 (assembly GCA_964017155.1). Lineage (NCBI taxonomy): Eukaryota > Metazoa > Annelida > Polychaeta > Sabellida > Siboglinidae > Oasisia > Oasisia sp. SBJ-2009. Next base: position 36,334,094 of record OZ024860.1, read on the forward strand.
TTTAGCTTTATACAGAGATCCCCTTGCTTACAGCAAACTTACCAATTGGATGGAGTACGCCATTTTAGCATTTTTTGAAAAGTATTGCATTTTTAAAGGCTGCTTTAGGAACTTTATCATTAATAAGTTGGGTTTGTTTGATGTTGACTGTTTTGTCTGTCGTCAGGCGTACTCATCTAAAACAGTTGTGAATATGATTTCATGAGCCCAATAGATGTCATCCACATCATCCAAACAAGACAGATTAGACGGGCAGACATCTCGCGCTTCACGGGAAACACCATCGTCGACATTTCTGTGCGAGCGACACTTTATTTCTCTTTTGTTTGGTGGAGGGGCCGACCTTTACTGACAAGAAATTATATTATTGTGCCAGTCACTGATATCGCATCTAAAATACTTTGTGACGTTAAACAGAAGGGATGGTCTACAGAGTATTTATTAAGATAACATCCCCAATCGAACAGGGCGTGGTGCGCTATTCATAACAGATGTTGAAGTCTTGATCAGTCAAGTCAAATATGTTACAGTCTGCTACGGGAATTTCTGGTTTGCTGAGATCATAATTCAAGTATTAGATAACAATAATATTGCCACATGCGTACATCAGAATAACTCCGATATTTCATGAAATATGTTTCGCAGGCTGTTGATGTTAAGGTGTGAGACAGTGATGTTCATAGCGCATTTTTCCACACTGAGTGAAGTTCGTAGAATATATAATTTTACTTCACATGTAGCCGTCCCTGCATCGTCCGTGTCACCTGCTAGAAGTGATTCTGCAGATGAGAAGAAATAGTCACTGAATAGCTCACATTGAAACAATACAAGTTCTCATCAGTGAGTGACAGTCTGGCGCAATCTAGTTCCGTAATGCGGATGTCTTCTGGCTTCTTCACACGAGTCACATTGTAATCCTCTCTAGTTGCATTTCACAGGCTTGAGACAGACGTCACACGGATACTTCCGGTTACGAGGACCGATATTTACGAATACACCCCCGCACAACAACAACAACAACAACAACAACAACAACAACAGCAACAGTGAACCCACAATCCAAGTTTTGATTGAGCAGACCTGATCGCTCGGAGCCACCATATTTATTTACTTTTTTATCCTTGAGATTCGGGAAGCGACCCGGGAGTAGGCACGAATCAACTTGTTTTCTCGAAAATTAATATACTTTATCGAAATATTCGTAGTTAAAAGCAAGAATCGTTATGTAACCACGAATAATTCAACAAGGATGTCATTATAAATATAGAAGGGTCATATATATGTGGGGTTTGAAAAAGTGAGTTGAATATATTTCTTTACCTTCACACTTTGGTATGCAGGTATTGCAATGCAGGTATTGCAATACCTCAGGGAGTTTGACGCCCCTGCCATGCAGAGTTGTAAACCACTGCCTTGTGGTACAGGTTCTTGTCAGAACCGAAGGCTAAGGGAGCAAACCCTAACCAGAAAACCATGTCACTGTGGCAGCATCAAGGGCGGTTGATGTATGGAATTCCCAACATCTCTCGACCAGCCACTGCAGGGACAAATAGTTTGCGCCTGTCTTGACATGTTCTTGCCGGTGTGAGACCTCTATTTGTTCCCCGAGAGAGTGTCACTAGTAACTTGCAAAAGCCAGCGGCACTTCAAAAATTTTTGCTAGCAGCTTCCATGAAATGTACAACTGCACGAAACATGATACCGGATCGGCCGTCGCCCGGGTTACCAAGGACCGCGCTGCTCGACCTCATCTTCCATCGACAGTGAAAAATCAGCTAGGAAGAAGAAGACAAAGCTCAACACAGCAAAACTAAGTACCACCAGCCATAGGGAGAGTTTTGAGCAGGAGATGGACAGTGCTCTCGCCCAATGGGACGAGAAGGAAAACTCAACACCAGACGAGGAATGGGAAGCTCTGCAGCAGGTCGTGTACAACACAGCCAAGACATATCTTGGCAAGCCAGACAGAAAACACCAGGACTGGTTCGACCCCAACGATCAGGAGCTACAAACTCTTATGAGCAGAAGAGACCAAGCCCACCAGAGAGTGTTGCAAACCAGGAGCACTAGATCCACCACTGCAGCATATAAAGACGCCTGCAGACTGCTACAAAAACACACCCGTGCACTGAAGTCAGACTGGTGGGAAAGGAAGGCAGTGGAGCTGCAGAGAGCTGCTGACAGTAACAACATGAAGGGCTTCTACAATGGACTGAAGGAAGTGTGGGGACCAAAAAAGAAGGGACCTGTTCAACTGAAATCAGCAGATGGAATGGAGACCTTCTCTGACAGCAAGAGAGTTGTGGCAAGATGGAGTGAACACTTCCAGAAGCTACTCAACGTCCCTGGAGATATAGATCACGAAGCTTTGGACAACATCCCGCAGCGCATTATCAAGACAAGCCTAGATGAGATTCCAACTATGGATGAGATGGCTAAAGCAATCGCCGGCCTGAAAGATGGCAAAGCACCTGGAGGAGATGGAATTCCTGCCGAAGTATGGAAGCACGGAGGAGACAATCTGTTCAGCAGACTGCACCAACTAATCACCAATGCCTGGGAGGTGGGTTCTGTACCACAAGCATGGAAGGATGCCAGCATTGTAACCATCTACAAGAAAGGTGATCGAACAGACTGTGGGAACTATAGAGGAATATCTCTTCTTTCCATAGCAGGCAAGATCTTCGCCAGGATCCTACTCAACAGATTATCTACCCACATAACACCAGAGGTAGTTCCAGAGACTCAATGTGGCTTCAGAGGTAACCGGAGCACCGTGGATATGATATTTTGTCTCCGACAACTACAAGAAAAGTGCATTGAGCAGGACCGACCACTGTACATGGTATTTGTCGACTTCAGTAAGGCGTTCGATACAGTTGGGAGAACCGGGCTATGGCAGCTACTGAGGAAGTATGGATGCCCAGAGAAGTTCACAACAATGATCGAGGCACTACATACCGGAATGATGGCAAATGTTAGTGTTGGAGGGGAAGTCTCGGAATCGTTCAGTGTCACAAATGGGGTCAAGCAAGGATGTGTACTGGCCCCCACGCTGTTCTCCATCTTCCTATCAGCAATGCTCGATGATGCTTTCCGAGATATGGGGGATGGTGTCTACATACAGTCCAGACAGAGCGCTGACCTATTCAACGTCGCACACTTCAGAGCGAAGACCAAGACTACTCGGATACTGATGAGAGAGCTGCTATTCGCAGATGACAGTGCACTGGTTGCACACTCTGCTGAAGAGATGCAGAATATAGTGGATGCTTTCTCCAATGCGTCAAAGAAGTTTGGCCTGAAGATTAACATCAAGAAGACCGAGGTGCTGTACCAACCCAACTCTACAAGAACCCGAGAGGAGGATATCATGGTTGATGGAAACAAGTTGAACTCTGTTCTGGAATTCACCTACCTCGGAAGCACTATATCAAGTGATGGATGCATTGACGATGAAATACAGAGGAGGATGGCCAAGGCTAGTGCATCTTTCGGCCGACTACGCCAGAGACTCTGGAACAACCACCATGTGTCCATGCAGGTTAAAGGCAAGATATACCGTGCAATCGTGCTGTCCACCCTCCTATATGGAGCCGAGGCATGGACAGTGTACAGACGACAGGTGAAAAAGCTGCATGCCTTCATGATGCGACATCTGCGATCGATCATGAGGATAACCTGGATGGACAAAGTGACAAACAAGGAAATACTCGAACGG
>OZ024860.1:36345314-36347814 GCA_964017155.1 Oasisia sp. SBJ-2009
ACTCTCCATCAAATGTGCAAGACGGTTTGGGGCAACAGGTGAAAGCATTTATGTAGACGAATCCTTATCAAGAACCGAGACAGTTACTGCTTCTTCTACGATAATTGGAAGAATCCGTACATTATGACATCGACGATCACAGACATCAGTGAATCAATGAGAACAAGTGGACATTGTTGTATTTACCTTGGCACAGCCCCTACGTAGACGGGATCAAGTGCCGTTATGTTGTCTCTACGGAAACACGGAACACGCGATTTGAAGCGCGACTATTGAGCGTAACTGTCGTCACCAGTGGCACGTCGAAACACTGCCAGAATTCTCTACTCTTCAAGCAAATCGGTTCCCATTTTAGTTCTGTCAATCATATTATAAACTCTTTGACCAACCTCAGATAGACCCGTCTCTGACTCAAACGTACATATACACACATTCACAAAAACACACTCGCCAGCAGTTTCATACACACATATATTCACATAAAACCCGCAAGCACACACACCCACACAAACACGCACGCACGCACGCACACACGCACACACGCACACACGCACACACGTACGCACACACACACACACACACACACACACACACACAAATGTATGCAAAATGACGCACGCATCCGCATTCCAACCACAAACCCAGATACACTTTTACACACGCGCGCACACACAAACAAAAACACGTACACAAACACATGCACACACTGGAAAGAGGGAAAGGAGGGAGGGAGGGAGGGAGGAAGGGAGAGAGGGAGGGTGGGAGAATGCACGATGCCGTGTGCCTGCTGTATCGCCGTCTGCGGTCACCGGTTGGCGGTGCGTGTGGATGATGTCACTTCTATCCGCCGCGTCACATGTCGCCACATTGGGCGCCAGCCTCAGTCACATCTCTAGGTGTGCTGGCGACGAGAGTTTGTCGAGCGATCAATAGTGCATCAGTGCGACGTGCTGACCGCCGTGTCGCCACGTGTGTCCACTGGGCTGGAGAGAAGAGGAACTAACGACAGGATACAAGACACGTACATCCGTCGAGCTGTGTGGGGCGCCATGAGATCCACGTGTTCCGTTGCACCTGAGCCGGGGCCACGCCACACGCCGCCACCCGTCGCTGGCCACGGACTGGTCCGCCGGGTCTCTCGCCGCCGCTCGTAGGCATTTGCAGGGCACATCGGGTGACTCGGCGCGGCTATGGTTTCTAATCCCGACGAGATCAAATGGAAGGCGACACCAAATCGCTCTGCTGAATTCACATTTGGCATTGCTCGTGCGCGTTAACGCATTCACTTGCAAATGCAAGACATCAACGGATATACCTGTGTTAAGCTTGCAGACCTTATTGAGGCAAACACTTGCAACTCTGCACTGCAGAAACGCTCGCGCCGTCTGTTCGTGTTTTTTCTCCAATTTCATATATTCCTTCTGCGTTCACGCATCGCTGAGTTTCACGCGTGGCTGCCGCCGGTGTCGCCGACGAATCCACTTCGACGATGTTCGCTCGCAAGGGAACCGTGATACGGAAGAAGCGGCGCTCTCTGTCTCGTTGCCAGGCAAGTCGGCGTCGTTCCGTCACCCAGCCTGGGGCGGCCATCCCGCTGTCCACCCCCACCGCCTGGACGCGAGGGTCGCCGGCCACCCCCGTGAGGACACAGCGCTCCAGCAGCCAGTCGTCCAACGGCCGACTCTCGATATACGACACCTTCGTCCAACTCAAGGTAGGCTCCTTCCCGTGTCTCACCTATCGCCACACTACACTCAGTCGCGGTGATGGCTTTCGAGCTACTAATGGTTGGTGTGATATGCAATACGGGTTAGGTCGGAGGTTAAGGCTACGTGGTATGTTGAAGGTAGGTTTTGACAAGTTTTAGATGATTCAATTGTAGCATGCAACGCACGCCCACGCTACACAGGCATATGGGGATCTGTGGCCAGCTATGAACTACAATGACCTGTATCCACGTGTCTGTTTATGTTGCCAGTTATTATTACACCCGACTGTTATTACTACAGCGAGAGAGTCCTGCAACCTAACCACATGCAAATTGATGCGTTAAACTGATCATGTATTTGGTTATATTGAAGATTGATGATGATGGTTCTAAAAGTAATTTTGGCAAGATATGCTCCAGGTGTTTACATGTATTTCTAAGTGGAGACGTTGCATAAAACACACTTTATTTGAAACAGGTATTCGTGAGACAAGAGACAAGTGGTCGATATAATTACATACCACGCACAGTTACAGTCGAAATATTCAACAATTCATTCAATGGTTTAGACGTATTAGAAAGTGCATATTCTGTTTGGCATAGTCGCCGCCGGCAATGTCGCTTGGTAAGTCTTTGTGGACGTCACAGTGAGATAACTTGTCGATGTTTGTGATGCAATCGCTACTTACGATGACGATCATCAAGAATCACCGTGATTCTTGATAGTCATCGTCGGTGATTCTTGGTGACCATCGTCGGTGATTCTCGATGGTCATCGTCGGTGATTCTTGA
>OZ024860.1:36357814-36360314 GCA_964017155.1 Oasisia sp. SBJ-2009
GCGCACCATTTACCATTCACTTAGCGGCCGTTTGTCTTTGCTGTTGTCTTCTGCACTCTGTGGTTCCAGCATGTATAATTCTATTAGGCGACATTCACGTGTTGCGATGTTTGACACGCATCGTGTGCACTTGACATCTCGTACTCAGACGGTATATTATGTATCCATCTAGGCGATCATTTTAAAGCTTTTGTCGTGCCACAAGTTGTCGCATTTTATTTCGTGGGATTGCTAATGAATTCTTCGTAAGATAACACATTTGTTTCGAGAGAATCTACATGGACAATACCTTAGTAAATCTAACTACACGCGAATGACATCTTTTCGTTAATAACATGCAAAACAGCCGACAAACCCTTTTGCATGTTGAGCATAATCACTATTTAACCTGCAAATATTTCAGGGTTAAAACAAAATGTAAACATTAAAAAGATATTCCTACTTCAAAATCACCTACTCCTTACTCGTTAGTCTACCGTGAACCGGAAAGTGAAATATTGACACACACGTCATTCATTGGTCTATCGTGAACCCGGAAGTGAAACATGGAAATATACGTCATTCGTTAGTCTTTATTGACCCCTTAAGTGAAACAGTCACCTACGCTTCAGTTGTTCGTGAACCATTTATTTGTCTACAGCCGTGAGCGCGAAAGTGAAACCTATGTTTGCATCCAAGTTGAAGCTTTTGGATCTTTAAGCCGGGAATGGAAACATCGATTAGTCAGTTTGATACGCCATGGTTGGGCACGGTGGACGCAATTAGTTCTTTCTGACTTTGAGTTGACCGCCAACATCATGAGGCGTACAGCCGTCTGTCGTGCGTAATGATGCTGATATATCTAATTATCTCCCAATTAGTGGCGATCATGATATGGTATCGTGAGAAGACAGACCTTAGACCACCACCAAATGATGTCATACGACAAGTAAGATATCATATGTTATATTACACTATAGTAGGTTCACGCTAGAGAGTTAACATATCTGTGTGTTTAGCCAGTCGATGTTTGGTTAGTCAAGACGAAGCAATAAGCGCAGCATGTGTGAGCAGGAATGGGCCTATTGTGTAGCACATTGTCTGTTTCATAGAATGAAACGTACACACGAGAAAGTACAGACTCTAATACAATCTGTCACGCACAAACGATTCTTACAAGTGATTCAAATGCCGTTGAAATAACGTAAAGACAGTTGCGCATCTACTTAGAGTAATCCACAAACGGATGCCGCCCAAAATACCAACGTTTCACAATCCACAATACACGTATCCTACTTACAAAATAAGACCACCTAATATCAGACAAAGCCACAGTAGTTTACCAATGTTTCACTAAACTGGAGTTCGCCGCGATGACCGTGTTTCTAGTTCACTACTATTTCAATTAGCGGACACCAAAGTGCACTTTGACCCCGTAGGTTCATTTATCCTACCGTCAGTGTTGTGTGTACACTTCCACGAGTAGTTTTCGTACAAGAAAGATATGTAAGAAAAAAGAAATACCTTAGTGAGCCGATCTACTTACGTTTTGTGACGCTGTATATGTGTATAGGTTAGTATCTATCAGTACACGGAACATATCACGTTTATTTAGAAAGCAATATGTATATTATGATTTTGTTCACGTTCTAAAATACGGGAGTTTAGTTAGTCATGCGATGTGCCTGTGTAGCACACAGCCTGTGCGATTCTATCCGAACACACCCCCCCCCCCCCCCCAACCAGTCGTTTACTAAACGTTGTGCAGCTGCAAGACAAATTGCTATATCGTTGATATCTCGAGTCACCGTTTGTGTTGAGCATGTTTTAAATAATCGCCGCCTATTTTTCCAGTTGACTATATAACTGTGTTTGAGTCGTTGTTTGGAGAAAAATACTTGTGTTTCTTTACTATTTGGATTTCTCCTTAATTAAAAACCAACATTCAGGAGATGACCTTGACGTTAATGTCATGACAATAAGGATTTCTTGAGTGTACATTAAAATATTATTTGACAATATGCGTTTGACCAGTATGTGTTAAAGTTGCTGTCAGTAGTTAACGTATTGTAGTTAACATTTTATTTGCGGCATGTGGTTATGATAACACGTGACATTGACCTCGTATCTGAAGGACCAGCGTTTAAATGTAGCTTTCCTCTGTCTTCTTGTCCAAGGTTGGTCACGCCTGTTGCCGCGCTGTACACCTGCTTCCCTGCTTCCGGTGGGCATCGTTTATATTGTGCTCCATGAAACATTTAATAGACTACCTCAAATGGCTAAGTTATGCTCCTGTCATTTACACGTTCAACAACTGACACTATCCACAACCTCACACATGAGCTCTGTGCTTTTATTAATGACAGTTTTTCAACAGTGAATAAAATCGCCAAAAGCTATCTGATATGCATGAATCAAATATTAAGAAAGCTATTTCGTTTATTGAAACTGACCTAAATTAATACACAATGGAAATGGATATAGAATGCGAAGAATATACATGGCGCCCTCTGGCGAATAT
>OZ024860.1:36365314-36372814 GCA_964017155.1 Oasisia sp. SBJ-2009
ATCTTATTATATGTCTACAAGCCAGGCCAGCAATGTGGTTACAAAACCCCAACTGCACCCTAGCCCACATTGAGTGAGGCGAACGTGCTTATGTAAGTACGTGTTTGAGTCCATGAATGGGCATCACAGACGAGGAGAGGAAAGGTCGTAAATGTTAAAGTGGGATGTCCCTTCGCGGGAAACGCACTTGATATTGAATGACCTGGTGTGGCCCACGCACGAAGGGTTGGGAGCAAGACCCAATCAGTTCGTACACAGCGCGTCTACGGACACGAGAGAGCGAAGACGACGACTTAGGTGTGGCCGTGGACTGTCACGACTGTCAGCGCTACTTCCGACCTGTAATTACGTGCAATTTCCGCGTGATATGACAGTGTTAACGAAGGCACTCACTCCGAGGCACGGCCTGTGTACCCGTGTTGTGCGGGTGATTGGTTCTAACCTGATTAGTTCCGACTTAATTTTGCCGCGACGCGATGAATGGCGGCAAGTGCGAAGTTGTTCGCATTATGGAAACAACAAATATCAGCCGTGTTTCTAGTAGAGCACGTCCGGGTCACACCAGTCCCCAGACACAGATCAACATGTCGTACTACATCGAAGTTAGGGCTGAGAGAACGACGTCTGTGTCCATGCACGCACGCACGTACATAAACACGCCCCTACATACACACACAACGTAAACCACACACACACACCATATACATACACCATATACACCACACGCTCACATACACAAAAACACCCGCACACACACACACCACCCACCCACCCACCCACCCACCCACCCACCCACCCACACACACACACACACACACACACACACACACACACACACACACACACACACACACCTCCATGTCACGGATGTCATCAGACGTAGCCACCGCTGCAACGTTAGTGGTGATGCCTTCCTATAGACTTGTTGTTGCGATAGACTCGTGCCCGGTCGTCAGGACTGTTCGAACAGCCTTGAACACTGTCCACCGGTTGAACACTGTCCACCGGTTGAACACTGGCCACCGGTTGAACATTGGCCACCGGTTGAACACTGTCCACCGGTTGAACACTGGCCACCGGTTGAACACTGGCCACCGGTTGAAAACTGTCCACCGGTTGAACACTGGCCACCGGTTGAACACTGGCCACCGGTTGAACACAGTCCACCGGTTGAACACAGTCCACCGGTTGAGCACTGTCCACCGGTTGAACACTGGCCACCGGTTGAACACTGTCCACCGGTTGAACACAGTCCACTGGTTGAACACTGTCTACCGGTTGAACACTGGCCACCGGTTGAACATTGTCTACCGGTTGAACACTGGCCACCGGTTGAACACTGTCTACCGGTTGAACACTGGCCACCGGTTGAACACTGGCCACCGGTTGAACACTGTCTACCTGTTGAACACTGGCCACCGGTTGAACACTGTCCACTAGGTTGAACACTGTCTACCTGTTGAACACTGGCCACCGGTTGAACACTGTCCACCGGTTGAACACTGGCCACCGGTTGAACACTGTCCACCGGTTGAACACTGTCTACCTGTTGAACACTGGCCACCGGTTGAACACTGTCCACCGGTTGAACACTGGCCACCGGTTGAACACTGGCCACCGGTTGAACACTGTCTACCTGTTGAACACTGGCCACCGGTTGAACACTGTCCACCGGTTGAACACTGGCCACCGGTTGAACACTGGCCACCGGTTGAACACTGTCTACCTGTTGAACACTGGCCACCGGTTGAACACTGTCCACCGGTTGAACACTGGCCACCGGTTGAACACTGTCCACCGGTTGAACACTGGCCACCGGTTGAACACTGGCCACCGGTTGAACACTGTCCACCGGTTGAACACTGTCCACCGGTTGAACACTGGCCACCGGTTGAACACTGTCCACCGGTTGAACACTGTCTACCTGTTGAACACTGGCCACCGGTTGAACACTGTCCACCGGTTGAACACTGGCCACCGGTTGAACACTGGCCACCGGTTGAACACTGTCTACCTGGTGAACACTGGCCACCGGTTGAACACTGTCCACCGGTTGAACACTGGCCACCGGTTGAACACTGTCTACCGGTTGAACACTGGCCACCGGTTGAACACTGTCTACCTGTTGAACATTGGCCACCGGTTGAACACTGTCCACCGGTTGAACACTGGCCACCGGTTGAACACTGTCTACCGGTTGAACACTGGCCACCGGTTGAACACTGGCCACCGGTTGGACACTGGCCATCGGTTGAACACAGTCCACCGGTTGAACACTGTCTACCTGTTGAACACTGTCTACCTGTTGAACACTGGCCACCGGTTGAACACTGGCCACCGATTGAACACAGTCCACCGGTTGAACACTGTATACCTGTTGAACACTGGCCACCGGTTGAACACTGGCCACCGGTTCAACACTGTCTACCGGTTGAACACTGGCCACCAGTTGAACACAGTCCACCGGTTGAACACTGTCTACCGGTTGAACACTGGCCACCAGTTGAACACTGGCCACCGGTTGAACACTGGCCACCGATTGAACACAGTCCACCGGTTGAACACTGTATACCTGTTGAACACTGGCCACCGGTTCAACACTGGCCACCGGTTCAACACTGTCTACCTGTTGAACACTGTCTACCTGTTGAACACAGTCCACCGGTTGAACACTGGCCACCGGTTGAACACTGTCTACCTGTTGAACACTGGCCACCGGTTGAACAGTCCCCACCGGTTGAACACTGGCCACCGGTTGAACACAGTCCACCAGTTGAACACTGTCCACCTGTTGAAAACAGTCCACCGGTTGAACACTGGCCACCTGGACTAACAGTGGTAGACCCAACGCCATTGCGGTGTGATAATGCCTTTCAGTAAACAGTTCAACAATCTGTAGTAAATGTTTACGAGCTCCTTTCCGATGATGGAATTAAACATGTTCAAAGTTAGTCTTCCAAATAACACACATAACTTTCTTATCCTTCAATGATATGAAACTACGAACTAGCCGGACCTGCGTGTTTCCAACTGCTACGCACGGATGCTAAACATGGACTCTTAATAGGAATATTACAAACCTACCAACTAAACGCTTTCGGAAATAAATCTCACAGAAAACTGATATCATGGACTGGACACAGTGCCAATGAATCAGTCGCCGATTAGTTCGGCGGAGTAGGTGGGACATAAGTGGAATATTTGCAAAGAAAGATAAACTAAACTATGTGAGACGACATCAATCTGTAGGCAGACTGATGACGGAAGGAACTGTTGGTGGCAGCCGAAGAGGAGACGAGAGAAGAACGCCTGGAGGAAGGGATAGAGCGAACTTCTGGGGCTGGGGGTATTAGCCAAGGAAGGTGCTGTCTCCAGACAATCCAACAAAGCTGCAAAGTCCATAAATGATAAGAGTTCTTCACATATCTTCATCGTAGACGGCGTGCATGAAATGTCGGTTCTTTACATTGTGTGTCACGGGTTGGCCTTATCTTAGTTCATGTTGACTTTCTTTAGCACACGATGTTTTACCATGCCGTTGATCACGCAAATCAGAAAAAAGAACACTGCAGTCGTGCAGACATGGAAAATTGTAGCAACAGTATAACTCTAAAAAACAAGTCCAAAGATGTGCAGTTCTACAAATACTCTAGCCACATACGTGACAAATATTCTGAGCTGATCATAAGAACAAGAAGAACGTACAACTACAAAGCTTCTAGAAGTCGTGTATCTCTACTCAGTTCTCTTGCACCAATTCTTAAAATCAATTTCGACACAAATGTGATATTTACCACGGACGATATCATCCAATTGCCCTAATCGCTTGACGACTTTACCCAGCGGCGGTGCGACAATTGCATTTCTACCGCTCTCGACAGGAAGCCGCGTGAACAGACAGACGATTATGGTTCGTCCTATTCATAGACTTGTAAGTTATTACGATCGTTATGTCATCGGCTTTAATCCGCCAGTCTATAAAGACGGTCGTCTTTAACGTATTTGTCTCGGCCGTTGGAAGACAGAAAACGACTTTGTCGAGCGCAACCGTTCATTAGGCGCCAATAGAGTTAACATTTTGCGCAGGTTTTATTCGTTTTTGTTGGAGCCTGAGCATTTTGAACCGATACGTTCGCATAAAAGCATGGTAAATCATTGTTGTTTTCTTGTGCAGACGTGCGATTCAACGATCTTGATGAACTTTTTATTAGATATGCTAATAAAACAGTATTAATGCAATGTTTTGTTTTATTCGTCACGTGAATAGCACGTAATACATTACTGTTGGCACAGTTTCCTGTTTACAAGCTGCATATCAAACACGGCGTGTGCTTCATCGTTCTATGAATTACGTGAACGTAAATAATAAATACAATATTGTAATATAGAAAACATAATTTAGTAATAAAAAGTACAGTGGTATCTTACACGAACTGGCCAAATAGATTACACGTCTGTTAAGTGTTGTAATGATCGTGGCACATAATACGTTTTGTTATGATTGATGCCAAATAAAGTTTGGTTTGAGTATTTATACCATAAACAAAATTGGTTAAAGTAACGCCTCTCGAACGAACTGTTATTGTACACATTGAATAACAACTTGAATTTTGAATAATAATTTTAGTTGTTGTAAATAGTCTTTCTTAATAATAACTTGAATTATTTAAAAAAATTATAGCTACTTTACTATGATATATATTCTTAATGCCATGTTCTGTTTTCAAATGGTACGCTCTTTATATTGGAAGTGACATGTCATGTACGTGTCACAGACACAAGACATCATCATAAGTAACATGTCATGTACGTGTCACAGACACAATACATCATCATAAGTAACATGTCATGTACGTATCACAGACACAATACATCATCATAAGTGACATGTCATGTACGTGTCAGAGACACAAGACATCATCATAAGTGACATGTCATTGACATGTCATGTACGTATCACAGACACAAGACATCATCATATGTGACATGTCATGTACGTGTCACAGACACAATACATCATCATAAGTGACATGTCATGTACGTGTCACAGACACAAGACATCATCATAAGTAACATGTCATGTACGTGTCACAGACACAAGACATCATCATAAGTAACATGTCATGTACGTGTCACAGACACAAGACATCATCATAAGTGACATGTCATGTACGTGTCAGAGACACACGACATCATCATAAGTGACATGTCATGTACGTGTCACAGACACAATACACCATCATAAGTGACATGTCATGTACGTGTCAGACACAAGACATCATCATAAGTGACATGTCATGTACGTGTCACAAACACGCGACATCATCGTAAGTAACACGTCACGTACGTGTCACAAGGCGTCATCACAAGTCTTCCCGTTTGTTCTGTGTATGTCTCGTTTAAGGCACTGACGCACTTGAGCTAAACTCGGTTATCCCCTGATCCCAATCAATATTGAATTAAGTAGAAATACCGCTACTGTTGTGATAAATAGATTGTGCACGTTTTTATTATATCAAAGCCAGTGACGCCGCGCATTTGGTATTAATACACTGGTTGCCGTATAATGATTTCCGAGTCCCATATTTGACGTCAGCACTCGGACATCTGCAGGATTTATGGCGGCGAGCGATGTTGACAAGTTTACGTTCCTTCGCTGCTTAATGAAATGCGCTTCCGTGATACTGTCAAATCACGCAGAGCAGTCGGCGGAGATTCAGACATTTAGTGTCGACAGTTCTGCCTTTAGTCGTCATTGTTCTCTTTACATTTTATGGCTGTGGTGATTCGACCAGTGTCAGTCGATACGACGAGGTCCCGCGGCAGTGGTGGTGGTGTACGCTAGATCAATACTTCGGCGGGCAGCTGGTCTTCGATACGTTGTGTCCAAGTGGTGATGCTCCACGACTCCGTCTGTCGACGTGTCTCTAGTTCTGGATGTTTCCAGCACTCGGCAGGGTTCTTTTTGTTAACTGACTAGTCTGTATATATTGCGGTTACAACGTATGATCCTATGAGGTCTTATTGAACTAGTCAGTCTTTTTCAGAACAATTACGCCAAGCCGACCTTTCTATGCTGGTACTGAGGGTGGTCACTACCAGGGTGATTGTCGTCCTCAGTGGTTCTTTTACGTCCCACATTGAAATGGGATCGATATTAACGTGATTCTCCGATTCAAGGGGAATAACTATTCCCCAATATTGAGACCAAGGTTTTAAAACCAAACATACACCATATACACCTGTCGTGTTTATCCCCTGTTGTTTGAGGGTTTTTGTAAATATAACAAATTCCAATAACAAAAATTGCTACCCAGCTGAAGGAACAATTTGTAATAGAACATTGAATAAAATCGTTTATTTCTCCACAATGGACATGTTCTGCTCTTTAAAAATCATATATTTTAGTTATGCTGTAAACGTGTGGTTGGTGTTTTACATATAAAAAAACAGGTTGCAATCCACTGACGTGTTGTATATTACGTAGTATGTTCTAACAATTGTTTTCAATAGAAAGAGTTGTAACCTTGTCTGTATCACTGCACTTTAACGTGTTTTATTTTAATTGGAGTAAAGCTAAGCGGGTGGCATCGATCCTATGCAATGTTTTGGATTATTGAAACATATTAAATATTTAAAAGGTCGTTGGAAGGAACAGTATACTTAGTATTGAAATCGAATAATATTGACTACCTACTTCACTTTCCCGATTGTCACCAATGATTGATATTTATGGATTACAATATTTATATTTATTTAATTGAACATATTCCAGGAATCAATTTTTAGATTTCCACTTATATGGCTTATTTGTTTATCTTCACCAATGTAATAGTTGCATAATACATGTTAGATCACAAAAGTGAAAACGTTGACAGCGATCTACGTTGTGGGTACTGGGCCAATATATACTTTGGCATACACGTTGTGTCTGACTAAATGTGTTTTTCCTTCCTGCAGAGATATAGACTCCCCTTGTACGTTGAGAAATGTCTGTACGAAGCTCCGCTGATGATCACTTTGTTTTCCTTTCTGGAGTTGCCGTTTTCTTTATTACGTATGCATCTAAATCATTCAAATAAACAGCATAACGAAATGTCAGCAAAAACCTCTGCCTTCATGAAGAGTTTCTTCCACGGTATGCCTTGATTCTATTTTCAGAGTGAAACTTATGTCACCCAAATGAAGATATCTGTTCGACCTTAATGCACGTGCGCCATACACGGATTTGAACCGCTGAATGCATTTGACGGCGGTTTGTCTCAATCAATACTGAATTAAATATAAATAATACGATTGCCTCGATAACGCAATCACCGACTTTTTTGTTTGTTTAAATGTCAATGAATTGATTCGTTTCTCGCAGCCGTGATTGACGTCACAGACATGTTATATTTGAACCGGGCGGACTTACATAATTTTGACTAGTTTACTCGTTTTCATCGTCGTATCATCAAGCCAGGCCATTCTGTTAGTTGATTCAGTTTGTAGATTAGCCGC
>OZ024860.1:36377814-36382814 GCA_964017155.1 Oasisia sp. SBJ-2009
TTGAGGACTGTAAGAGACGTAATAAATATTTGTCAAATGTCCAACACACAGATAGTACGGAAAGGTATCAAACGTTTTACAAACACTGTAACCCACGCGCGCGCGCGTGCACACACACACACACACACACACACACACACATATATATATATATATATATATATGTGTGTATATATATATATATATATATATATATATATATATATATATATATATATATATTCGTAACATATTTATCTATAAATCTACCAATTAATTTAAGAAACAACCAAACATATAGTATATAGTTTGGAAAATTAAATCACTTATGGGGTATGTTTGTTAGTATACAAAAGGTAAACAAAGTTTTCTTTACATCATGTGAACATATTATAAATGCTCGTATGAGTAGAGTGTCTTCAGCATATAATTGACGACATTTTGTGGAAATATCACTATTATCTAGCAATCTAGTTGGACTGTTGTAACACTGATACAGTAAGTAAATCTACAGTCGTATCGGATATAATTATGAAACATAGAATACAAGATTTTAAATGTCCTTCACATCCTTGGACTTGACATGTGTTGATAGACTCCTACACACCATTCACTTGGGACAAACGCGTGTCACGTGACACATTCTAGAGCCTACGTGACACCAGCCTCGTTGACCAGCGGGAAACTGACTTCCACGACGAAGAGGGTTGTCGATCGATCGACGTCACGCTCTGTATAAATCGTAAAACGGTTGGTGGCGGGTCCACTGAGACCGGCGTAAGCGACGCAAGAGCCAGAGCCAGAGCCAGACACGACGCCGATGTTTTATATCGCGGCGTTGGCCCGTCACGTGTGGCTGATTTCGTTCCACGCGGCTGGTTGTGTCTCGGGCTGTTTTTTGTTCTTTATTGCGGAGGCTGCTTATTCGGGTAGTTTCGTTGGCCGCGTGAGGTTTATGCCCACCGCGCTGGCGGGTCTATTGACACGTTGACAACATTCAATACCAAGAAATGAAAAGGTCGAACCATGCCGGCTAGCTGTACTGATGGAGACGTATTTGATCGTCACTTAAAAGCTCGTGCGATGTAATCTTTTTCTTTTAAGGGAACTATTCGGGAATTATACACCTGCTCGCACGTTGCATTTTACTGCAGCTGAATCGTTTGGTCTAAGCTTTAAAAATAGCCATCGATCGTCATGTGTCGAATGAAAAGACTTGTGGTTGATGGTAACTGACAGACGTCAACAAGTGAATGGACAGGCTGCCGTGTGGCGGTCGTTGCAGTTGTCTATACGACCACTTTCACGTGGGAAGTGTTGGCTGGATTAAACGCGGAGCGAGTGATCCTTTCAGCTTCACTAGCACTGCCGAGATAGCACGTTGTCACGTACACACACGGCCGGGACAAAGGTGATTATCTTCTCGCGTTGCCTACCTACAATGGAACGTTCTCCGCACGTGCTTCACAAAAAGGAGGATGTGTGATAGCTTCGCTAACGGTGACGGTGGAGGCCACTGTGGAAGGTAGGTGTCATTAGAACGCCTCGTCACCAAACAATATTGACGTTACTTCGCGACTGATCGAGGCACGGCCACTGTGTCATGTCATATCATATACCACGCAGCTCGCGACGAATATCTCGTTGATCTGCCCCGGAATTCTGCATTAGTCCTGGGATTAGTTGGATGCAACTGCATGAGGACAACGCCGCCGGTTAACGGTGACAGACGGGACATGCTCATGGAAACATACGGCTTTGCTACGCGTACGTGAATGTTTCTTGTCCTTCTGAACAGTGATGTTGTTCTGCTTCCCGTGATGCTAAGCAGTTGTGACAAGCCATGGTTACACAACGAAATTACACAGGCGTGTACTAGTAGCGTGTAGTGACAGAGGCGTGCAACAGTATCGTGTAGTGCGACGCGTGCACCAGCAGCGTGTGGTGATTGCACGCACGCGTCCGATCTCCCCGCTCCGACGGAACCGTTGCGTGTCCTCGGTCATCTTTCGCGCATCTTCCGTCGCGCGTCGCAGCTAATCAACAAAACGAGCTTTATCTACAGCGGACATTCGCCCAGTGGCACGAGACGGGGTCTGTGAGCACGACCGACGGCCGCCCATTCGGAGGTAATCGTCTCCCCTCGTCACGCTCCTAGTCGTACCAGTCGCTGCTACCAGACGTTTGCATCTGGCTCAAAGGAAAAACGTCTCTCGAGTGCCCATCAACGCCTTCCGTTGAGGTCATTAGCGAAGTGCACTGACTCCGTCTAATTGACACTGAGATCAACGTCGGCACGGAACACGTAACTAACTACCAACGTCAGACCAAGGAGTCTAACGCGAACATTGGCGACCGAGGAGGGTGATCAAGTTAGCCGTACGGTACCGATAGAGGTGACACTGTCCTGACGACTTCAACCGTACACCAAACGGTTACACATCTGAGCGAACCAACATAAGAAACTAAACCTTTGGCGCCAATAACTACAAGCTTCTGCGGCGTCTTCACAGAGGACTTTCTGTGTAACTGGTAGTCGAAAAAGCGACAAACGAAACTGAAAGCAGTCGAAATAGAAAGCGCTTTGAACTGCAAAGAAAAAATGAACTACCACCCGCCAGGGCGCCAGGCCATGCCTGCAGCGACGAAGACGCCGGGACGAGCCCAGTCGGCGACGGAAGCGACTTCGGGAGAACGACGGGACGCCGCCCAACTGCTTCTGTGGACCATCAACGAGTGGTCGAAGAACAAACAGGCGCAGGAGGCAGCAGCCACCGGGCGACGGGGCAAACTGCAACGGATGCGAGCTAAGGTGAGAACTGATGACGTCACAGTGTCGCTATGACGTCACTATTGGCGTGCCCCTTGGGTCTTTCCCTAAACAACTATATATTGATGGATTTTTGTAGATTGTTTGTTTATGGATGTTTTCTCTTGCAATGGTGATTTCGTTGCTGCATAATCCATATGTTTTGTCCACTGGCCTATATTATAGATGGCTCAACCTAGCTAGCAGTCAGGTCATCGTTCGTCGGATGACGTCGTGATCGACAGAAGACGATGTGTTCCGGAAGTGATAAAACAAGCAATTTGTCTTTACAAGTTGTCATTAATAAATCCACAAGTGCATACACAATGCGTAGATAACCACATATTAATAAATTACTATAGTTTTAAGAAATAATGTTACGTTTAATGTCTGTAATGATGCTGGCCTCCAAATCCAAACATTTCGCGAAATCAGAAACATGCAAGTAAAGAATAGATCCATTCAAGACACTACTGGAGGGACACGTGCATGGATATGCATGTGTCATGAGTAATGGCAACAAGAAGGTAGCCACGTAGTACGTACCTGTTGAATTAGGGGACATGAGGCCAGACCGAGGACACGTGTCCCGTTGTGTACCCCCCCCCCCCCCCCCCCCCCTATAAGAATATCTAACACTAGCCCACCACACCTTGCTCGCCAACTCCCCGCCAGCTTCCGGCGTCACGATCTGAGACCCGAGACAGTTCGACGACACCGCAACAGCGTAAACAAGTTCGACGACAGCGCAACAGCATAAACAACGTCTTTATGAAGGTTGCATTCGAAGGTTTTTTGCCCCCCCCCCCCTCGAGACTACGCTCGCTGGGTCGGCCTCTGCTCTAAGACATTCGGCCGGAGACTGTCCGCGAGTCGTCCGTCACCTATCGGTCGGTTGCATCCTTCGGGAGACAACTAACCATAACACGTGTCGTGAAGGCGGCATTCACTGACACTAATATACATATCATCGCATACAAATGGACCAGCAATGCTATCTGTAAAGTTAAGCCAGGCTCCAGTTGTGTGGTTTTATCCAGTGTCTCCGGTCGGCATGCGATGTAAGGTGGTCCTGTCTCCCGCTAGGTGGCGTCAACGTTCTTGCCTCAGCTAGCTGTGGTTTGGTTTTGTAATGACTCAAATTTCAATTGTGCGCCAATCCATTCAACAAAAGTGAAACTGTACCAATCTAATTACGGGGTGAACTTAGCTATTTTTGTCGTCCAAATGGACGAACGAACACATGAACAAACATGAATATGAATCACATAAACATGAGGATAAACACACTAATCAGGAGACAACACCGATCTTACACTCGGTGTCCGCCCACGGTGTTAATAATAAAGTGTACATCTTCGTCATATTAGCGGTCTGAACGAGAGCGGCGGCCACGGCTGCTCTCATCAATCGCAGTGCGGCGAAGGGTATTTGTTTAATCCGCCCGGCCACGTCCTGCGATTGGCAGTGACGTTTGACCGCAATCTCACTGTTGTGCGTAATGGGATGACTCGCGTTGGCTGTGATGATTTATTGATAGGCTTACGGCTTAATCTATGGCTACGTACGGCGAGATTTATTTGAGATCCTGCCCCACTGAAACAGTTCGAAAGCCATTTACAGGGTTGATATACTTGTTAGATATTAGTAGGTACATCTGATCCGTAATCTTCATCTCAAGTTACCTTCCAAGAACGAGATTGTCACTAAGCAAGCTGTTGCTTCCTACAAGAAGCCAGTCAGTCACTACATTGACGAAATGTGGTCCATTGATTTTTGCCACAAACGCGACGTCGCCGTCTTATAGAAAAGTATAATTGTGACTTTGTCCATCATCACACGTAGTTGTGGACGCTGGGTGATTACTGAGAACTCTTGTGATGTGTCTGTGTGTAGGATATTAACCCAATACATGGGTTGTCGAGTGGGGAAGACACGCCACTACACGTACGAGTCTTATTTAGCAATGTTACTTAACCGTGAGTTGCAATAGTCATGACGGTTATTAAACAGGGCAGTTGATACTTTGTCCGATGTCAACCCGCGGTGACCCCGGGTTTATTTAATAACGTATGTTATACTACTATCTCTCTACTGGCAATGTGTGTCAGTTCACAGTAGCATATGCAGTTGCCTCATTGGAGTCTTTAGATGATAGTAAGGAATTCATGTTGAATTCGACGTCACATGATAACTGGAATTGTTTATTGAC